>PVIW01016471.1:0-16577 GCA_004026585.1 Noctilio leporinus | reverse complement strand
TCTTTTGTTCTGAGGTGGGTCTCTTGAAGACAGCATATATGTGGGTCATGTTGTCTTATCCATTCGGCTACCCTATGTCTTTTGATTGGTGCATTTAATCCATTTACATTTAAGGTGATTATTGATTGATACTTATTCATTGCCATTTTCTCCCTTTGTGTCTGTATTCCTCTTTGGCTTTCTCTGTTTCTTCATTTTAATTGTTTACTTATTTTTAGAGCAGACCCTTTAGCATTTCTTGCAGTGCTGGTTTGGTAGAGATGTATTCTTTTAGTTTGTTTTTTGTCTGGGAAACTCCTTATTTCTCCTTTTATCTTGAATGAGAGCCTTGCTGGGTAGAGTATTCTTGGTTGCAGGCCTTTGTTTACCATGACTTGAAATACTTTTTGCCATTCCCTTCTGGCTTGAATTGTTTCTGTTGAATAATCATTTGATAGCCTTATTGGAGCCCCCTTATATGTTATTTTTCATTTCTCTCTTGATGCTTTTAGGATTCTCTCTTTGTCTTTGAAATTTGCCATTTTAATAATAATGTGCCTTGGTGTTGGTCTGTTTGGGTTGATCTTCTTTGGGACCCTCTGTGCTTCCTGAACTTGATTCATGTTTTCACTCATCATGTTAGGGAAATTTTCTATCATGACTATTTTGAACAGGTTTTCCATTCCTTGATTTCCCTTCTCTTTCTAGTGTCCCTATGATATGGATGTTGTTACATTTCATGTTGTCCTGCAGCTCTCTTAAACCCTCTTTAATCTTATTCAGCCTTTTCTTATTCTCTTGTACTGTCTTGGAGTATTTGTCTACATTATCATCCAACTAACTAATCCAGTCCATCTGCTTCCTCTAGTCTGCTGTTGATTCCTTCTACTGTATTCTTCAATTCAGAAATTGTATTCTTCATTTCCTCCTGGCACTTATTGATAATTTCTATGTCCTTTTTGATGCTGTTGTAGCTCTCAGTAAGTTCCTTGTAACTTCCCTGGAGTTGTTTATAGTTTTCTTTGATGTGGCTGAGCTCATTGAGCTTCTCTATTATCATTCTTTTGAATTCCTTATCTGACATTTCGTGTGCCTCTGTTTCATTTGGTGGTGTTTCTGGGGATTCTTCCTTTCCTTTTGGTGAGGGACTGATTCCTTTTTTCCCCATTTTGGGTGTCTGTTGTTGCTTGTTTTTTGTTTTTTGTTTTTTCCTTGGATTAATCTACTTTATTTCCTGGACTTAGTTGAGCACCCTCCTGTGTTAGGAGATTTATGGAGTGCAGTGTTGCAGTCTCCCAGATTTTCTCCACTTGTTGTTCTTGGTGTGGCCTTTTTGGGCTGTCTGGTTGTATTCTGGATTGGTTTTGTATGTTGCTCCTTTCCTTCCAGTGAAGATGCTCCTTCTATTCCTTCTCACATAAATGGGGAGAGGGAGAATCAAGAAGCCTCAAGTATGAGTGAACAGTGTAAGCCTATGCATATAGTTGACGTATCTGCCTCCCTGTTCTCCCTTAGTGGTCCCTGATTGGTCCAGGTGGAGCCAGGACATGTGAACTTTTAGCAGGAATAAAAGGAAAAGAAAAAAAGAAAAAAAGAATAAAAAAAGATAATAATAATAAGAAGAAAGTGTTTAGATGGCTGTTCACCCTTAATAATCCCTGATTGGTCTTATAGCAGAGGGAAAAAAATTTTTTTAATTTGAAAACAAAAAAGTTTTTTAAAATGAAAAAAATTACAAAAAGAAATAATAATAATAAAGAAAGTGTTTAGGTGGCTGTTCACCCTTTATGACCTCTGATTGGTCCAGGTGGAGCCAGGACCTGTGGGCTTTAAGAGGAAGAAAAAAAAGAAAAAAGAAAAAGGAAGGCAAAAAAGAAAGAAAAAGGAAGAAAGAAAAGAATAAAGAAAGGGTTTAGGTGGCTGGGGAGGGAAGGAATACTTAGATTGAAAACTGGGAATGAGTTGTAGATAGAGAGTGAGTAGACTTTAAAGCAAGAGAGGGTGCAGGTCTTGGGTGTTTAGGTGGATTGAGATAGGGGGAGATTAAAAATATGTGAGAAGTAACTTTTGAAAAGGATATGTTAGGGATTAATAGTTCATGTAGCTCTTGGTGTAACTCAGGTGCTTGAGATTAGTAGTGATCCATTTCCTCTTTTTCTTGGTCAGGTCTCTGCAGTCTACAGTCTAGCTGGTCTTGGAATGGTAGGGCCTCTGATTGTCACAGTTAGGGCTGATTCTGAGTGTCAGCTCTCAGGTAGGCTGGGCCTTCAGTAGCCTAGCTGTGTTTTAGGGCTGCCAGTGTTCTGCGGCCCGCAGGGTGCTCCCTCCAACTCCTGGTAGAGATTCTTGACCTGTGATGGGCACCTGGCACCCCTGCAGTGCAACCTGCAATCTCGCTGGTTCTCGTGCTGATGGGCCCTGCCCCCGAAGCCGCCACCTGCCAACAGTGCCCAGGGTCTGCCAACACTGCCCAGCTCCCCCTGGCGAGGGCCAATTCTCCACGCAGACCAGCTCTCTGAGGAGTCCTTTACACCACCTCTATGATGTGTCCCTCCCAGTGTGTCTGCAGTGCAGCCTTTGTCTCCAGCAATGGGCGGGTCAGTTGCCCCAGCTACAAGTTCCCAGCTGGCAGTTTGGAGTTTCTGTGGGAACCTGGGGGCCTGTGTGGGTGTGCAGGGCTGGGCCTCCCCCCTCCCTGGGGTTTCAAACCACTGTTTCCCAGGTGGCCCTCTCATCGACCAGGCTGGTGTACTCCCCTGCAGGACTCTTCTCCACTTCTGGCCCAGTGAGGAGCTTCCTCTCCCTGTTGCTGGAGCAAGGCTCTCACACAATCCCTCCCCTGCAGGAGTTCAATTCCTCTTTCCCTCTGGCGTTTGCCCCTGCTGCCCACACTTTACTGTTCAGATTTGTAGTCGCCAGGGAGCCTGGAGCTGGCTTCAGTTAAACACACCCCTCTGGGTACAGCCGCCACTGCCCAGAGCTGTCCTAGGCCTGCCAGCTGGTTTGGAACTGTCTCGCCTGCTCTCCTGTAGGTCTCTGCTGCCTCTGGGCTTTGCTCCCCTGAGTCCAGATGCTGACCGCTCCAATTCGTAGGGACCTGAAGACGTCTTGCGCTCCCTACCCTATCCTCCAGCTGCTCTGGTACTTGAGAACACCATCAGCACTGCTCTCTACTCTGTCGCCATCTTTGATGCCCTTGAATACTTTTTGCCAGGCTTTTGTTACCTGCAAAGTTTCTTTTGAGAAATCAGCTGATAATCTTATAAGAACTCCTTTATAGAGAACTCTTTTTTTCTCTTGCAGCTTTTAAGATTCTCTCTTTATCTTTAACCTTTGGGATTTTAGTTATGATGTGTCTTGGTGTTGTGCTCCTTGGGTCTAGCTTGTTTGGGACTCTCTCTGCTTCCTAAACTTGTGTGTGTATTGTCTTCACCAAACTGAAGAAGTTTTCCTTGATTGTGTTTTTCACTTAAGTTTTCAATTTCTTTAAAAAAAAATTTATTTTTTAAAGATTTACTTTATTATTTTTTAGAGAGTGGCAGAGAGGGAGAGAAATATCAATGTATGGTTGCCTCTCACCTGCCTCCAGCTATGGACCTGAATCTAGACCTGGCTTGAAACCAGTATGTGCCCTGGCTGGGAATCAATCCAGCAGTCTTTGGGTTTGCAGGTCTTATCCACCAGCCAGGACAAGTTTTCAATTTCTTGCTCTCCCTTTTCTCCTTCTAGCACCTCTGTGATTCAGATATTGGCATGTGTAAGTTCGTCCCATAGGTCCCTAGGGCTCTCCTCATTTTTTTCAATTCCTATTTCCTCATCCTGTACTGATTGATTGTTTATTGTTCATTGATTTGAACCCTGGTTTTCTTCACCCTTATTTTCATGTCGATTTTTCTTCATTTCACATAGCCTAATTTTCACTTCTTTCTGCATTTGTTGTATATAAGCATACCTGTCAAGTCTGTGAGTATTTTAATCACCAGTATTTTGAACTATAAATCTCTTAGGTTGGCTGTCTTCTTGACTATTAGGTTGGCTATCTCTTCATTGCTCAGTTATCCCACTGGCACCTTGATCTGCTCCCTCTTTTGGGTATACTTCTCTGTCTCCTCAACCTGACAGCTCTCTGTGTTTGCCTCTGTGTCTTAGGTAGTTTGTAGCACTTGTTACATTGTAAGGGATGGAGCCTTAGCAAATTGTCAGTGCAGGGAGACCTGTTTTACCACATTGTGGCACTGTATGTGATGGAAAGGTCTGAGAGGGAAGAAAGCTATTTGCGCATTGAGATAGGCAGTTTCTTTCTCTCCCTCAACCCCCACTGATTTCTACAGTTAGAAGCAATATGGCTCTATATTTCCTGGCATTAGAACTACGGACTACCCAGTTTGGCCCCAGGATAGCTTCCTAGGTTTAAAGATATGGCTGTGCTTTTTACTGTGTCTTCAGCTCCAGTGCTGCCACTGTCACTCTCTTCCCTGATTCTGCCCCTCCTACCTGTCTGGCTATTTCTTTACTTCTTCCTTTTAATACACTTCTAAATATTTTTCTTTCAAAAAATGAAATTTTCTTTTCCTCTAGTCCATCTATGACTCTGTTACAAAAAAACAACAACAACAAAAAAACAAAAACAAACAAACAAAAAAAACCAGAAAATTTGAACATTTGGATCATAAAATTTAGGAGCTGGTGAAAAAGAGTGAAATCAGAATGGTTTAAATCTCTAAAAATACCATATTTTCAAACTCAAATTTTAAATGAACATTACTTTAATATCTGTGATGATTTTATTTTACATACTGTATTCTGAAGTATGTAAACTGCCTGTGGAAAGTGCATTCCTTCCTCTAAAGATAATGTAAAGCAATTCAATATCATTCAGGATAAAACAAGGAGTGAAACATACTTGTGTTACTGAAGTTTAAGGAGGAACGTTAGATCCACAGTTATCAGTGAAAGGTAGTATTTAATTAGGTTACTATGGATTCTTCCCATTTAAAAAAATGTACTCATTTAATGTAGTATTGGATGTCCAAGCCACAGTGATCAGACATGAAGAAGGAATAAAAGGAATCTAAACTGGAAAAGAGGAAACAAAACTGTCATTATCCACAGATGACATCATATTGTACATAGAAAACCCTATATATTGGCTCCACAAAAAACTACTCAACCTTAAAAATGAATTCAGCAAAATAGTGGAATACAAAATTAATATTCAGAAATTGATGGTAATTTTATACCATCAAAAAGACCAACTAATAAAACAGTTCCATTTACTATCGCAACAACAACAAAAGAATAAAGTACCTAGGAATAAATTTAACCAAGGAGGTAAAAGATCTGTACTTGGAAAACTATAGGACACCAAAAAAAAAGAAAACTATAGGACACTAAAGAAAGAAACTGAAAAAAATACAAATAAGTGGAAGCATACACCATGTTTATGTGTTGGAAGAATTAACATCATTAACATGTCTATACTACCCAAAGCCATTTGCAGATTCAACACAATCCCTATTAAAATACCAATGACATATTTCACAGACCTAGAACAAATATTTAAAAAATTCATATAGAACCAAAATTGACCCTGAATAGCCTCAGCAGTCTTTTTTTTTTTTTTTTTTTTTTAGTATTTTATTTATTATTTTTAGAAAGTAGGGAAGGGAGAGACTCAGAGAGGGAGAGAATCATCAATGTATGGCTGCCTTTCACTTGCCTCCAGCTATGGACCTGGCTGGAGACATGGCTTGCAACCTGGTTATGTGTCCTGGCTGGGGAATCGAACCAGTGAACTTTGGTTTCACAGACCAGCGCCTTATCCATACTTCCACCACCAGGGCCTAGCCTCAGCAGTCTTGACAAAGAACATCAACGTAGGAGAAATCACAATACCAGATATCAAACTATATTACAAGGCCACTGTAATCAAAATAGTCTGGTACTGGCATAAGAAGAGACATATAGATCAATGGAACAGAATAGAAGCCCAGAAATAAACCCAGGACTCTATGATCAGCTAATATTTGACAAAGGGGGCAGGAGCATATAATGGAGTGAAAATAGCCTCCTTAATAAATGGTATTGGGAAAACTGACAGGGACATGCAAAATATTGAAACTAGACCAGAATAAACTCAAGATGAATAAAAGACAAACCTAAGCAACACTACCATTAAAGTCCTAGAGGAAAATATAGGCAGTAAACTTTCATATATCCCTTGCAGCAATATTTTCACTGATACATTTTTAGGGAAATAAAGGAAAGAATAAACACATGGGACTACATCAAACTAAAAAATTTCTGCTCAGTTAAAGAAAACATCAACAAAAAGAAGAGAATCAACCTTATGGGAAAACATATTTGCCACTGATACCTCAGACAAGGGTTTGATCTTCAAAATATATAAAAAACATAGGACTCAACATCAGAAAGACAGACAATCCAATTAAAAGATGGGCAAAGGACCTGAACAGACACTTCTCTGAGGATGAAATACAAAGGGCCCACAGACATATGAAAGGATGCTCAACATCACTAGCTATCAGAAAGATGCAAATTAAAATCATAATGAGATACCACCTCACACCTGTCAGAATGGCCATCATCAACAAATCAACAAGCAACAAGTACTGGTGAGGATGTGGAGAAAAGGGAACCCTTGTGTATTGCTGGTGGGAATGCAGACTGTTGCAGCCACTGTGGAAAACAGCATGGAATTTCCTCAAAAAACTAAATAGAACTGCATTTATATCCAGTGATTCCACTGCTGGGATTATACCCTAAGCATCCTGAAACACCAATTTGAAAGAACCTATGCACTCCTTATGTTCATAGCAGCGCTGTTTATAATAGCCACATGCTAGACATTGCCTAAATACCCATCAGTGGATGAATAGATAAAAAAAACTTTGGTACATTTACGCAATGAAATACTACACAGAAGATAGAAAAAACTCCTACCTTTTGCAACAACATGGATGGAACTGGAGAATATTATGCTTAGTGAAATAAGCCAGGTGATGCAAGAAAAATACCATATAATCTCACCTAATACAGGAATCGAATGAATGAAACAAATGGGCAAAATCGAACCAAAGGCAGGGAAACAAGGAACAGACTGACAGTGAACAGAGGGGAGTGAGGAGGGGGACAAAGGAGGAAGGAAGGGAAAGGATCTGGTCAAGAAACGGGTATAAATGACCCATGGACATGCACAATAGCATGGGGATTGAAGTGGGATATGTGGAGTGGGCAGGGGAGACCAATTGGAGAAAAATGGAAAAACTGTAATAGATCAACAACAAACAAACAAACATAAATAAAGTAAATGTGCTGGTAGTCTTAGTGACTATATCTCAGCAACACTTTCACTTTTCTATCAATTCATATACATGTAAAAATCATATGCAATTAAAAAATTAAGTATTGCTGAAGCTGAAAATATCAGAGGAAACTATTACAGATGTGGTTTTAAATGTCATGTTCATAAAGCAATGTCCCTGTTCTGTCATGATTGCAACCTGGCAATATGTTGGTATCAGGAGCGGAGAGGGAAGCCTGCAAAGCCCAGTATTTTTCATGTGAAATGAAACAGGCTATGTAAGTCACCCCTCATTAACTGGGAACCTAAAGTTAATTCAGACAGTAGTGTGTTGATTGTAAGGTGTTTGAAACATAAGAGAGAGATTGCCTATAAGCTGCCTATAATACATAGAGAAAATGAGGGGTAGGGGTCTTGAAGGAAGGAAGAGACAAGTAACTGTATACTGTCTTTTCTTTTAGAATATTGTCACAAGTTACAACTAATGGAGGGCAGGGTGTTAAAGGCTTCTCATGGCCTAATTTCAAGAAAGCCTGCCAAGCACTGGTCATTGGAGAAACTTTGAGGAGAGTGAGGACCCTGGGGCTTCCTCTTCAGGGAATGGCAGAGGGGTGGATGGGGGCATTGGGCACTCTGTCGGTTGGCATCAATTAGTACAGTTGTGATGGCTTTGCTGTTGTAGGGCTTGTGTTCCCAGGGAGGGGAATACTCAAATAGAGTGTTCATGAGGCAAGAATTAGTGGTTTGTGTACTTGACATTGAAGTTACTGTGACGGTGGCAGTAGTAGAGTAGACAGGACTGTGAGCCTAGTGCTAGTCTTCAGAGGACGAGTTCTGTCTTAATGAGGGCTTTTAGGTTTGTAAGAAACAGGCTATGTAAGTCACCCCTGAGGGGAGCTGCTTTGTTCATGTCCTTTTGAGGACTGGGATTAGAAGAGTCGACTACCAACTTTGCAGTTCTGAGTGTTCTTTGTGGTCCCTACTTCTCTGTGGGTCTGATTTTCTCTTCTCATTACCAGCTTTGCTCTGTGTTCTTTCTTCCTCATAAACTTGTGCTTAACTGTCATTTTCTTTATGCTTTCTGTTTCTTCACAATTTGTGAATACACACATTTTTCCACCTTGTGCATTCTTTTAGTTTTATACTTTAGTCCCCATTGATGGCTTTTTTCCTCTGTGATTTCCAGGGAGGGAATCTGATTGGACCACCTTTTTTTTTTTTTTTTTAAGATTTTATTATTTTTAGAGAGAGGAGAAGGGAGAGAGGCAGAGAGTGAGAGAAACATCAATGTATGGTTGTCTTTTTCACCTGTCTCCAGTTACGGACCTGGCTGGAGACCTGGCTTGCAACCTCCTTATGTGCCCTGGCTAGGAATCGAACCAGTGACCTTTGGGTTAGCAGTCTGGTGCCTTATCCACTGTGCCACCAGCCAGGTGGACCACCTTTTTAAAAAAGCTTTATATAGACTTTCAGTCAGGCAGGCTCACTCCTTACGGTCGTGGTAGTGGCATTGGGACTAGGGTATGAGACTTGGCTGTTTTAGAAAACAGGGCCTGGTGATTCAGATATTTTCCTCAGGAGGGGATGTGGCTAGAAAGTACTACTAATGCCACCTCTGGTTCTGTGGACAACTGTGATGTTTGAGCAGGGGAAAGGTGAGGGGGAAGTACAGCAGTATGTTGATGTGGACCTACACACACATAGGGGGAGGTGAAGTACCTGCCAAGAGCAAACATGCAGTGGCGTAGAATAGTTGGAGAGACTAGTACAATTCCTTCTGGTCCCTGTGCTGTGCGAGCCTGGGATCCTCCACCATATAGCTATAGCTGAAGCCATTTGCCCAATCCAGAGCCAGGTTTGTTACAGCAACCATAAAATATGTGTAGGGAACTTCTCAGAATTGGTTAAGGGTTAAGAGAATTTATTTACAATAGAAGGAAGTGTTCAGAAGGTGAATTGAAATGGTTATGAAGAAAGGGGTTTTGCTAAAAATAAATAAATAAAAATTGTACCGGTAGCTAACCTTACTATGAATTTTTACTCTGTCCTAAATTCTTTATATGCACTATCTCATTTACTCCTCAGTAACCCAACAAGACACAAGATACTCTTATCATCCATTTCTGAAGATTAGGAAATTTAAGATTTAGAGCTGTTAAATCACTTGCTCAGTCTCACACAGCTACTGAGGGGCAGATCTGATTTTAGGAGCCAAGTATTCTGATTCCACAGTCCAGGTTATAATCCCTGCTATACTAGTGCATGGTAGAGTGTAAATATTCTGATAACAGAAATACACAGTAGGTGCCAGAGGAACATGCTTTCAGTGCCTAGGTTAACTAGAATAAAAGGCAGGTTCACATTAACCATCTTGCAAGTGCCAGCAGACTAGGTTGACTTCTTAGTGATGACAATGGCCTGCAGGGGCAGATAGTCTGGGTCCTGGGCAGGAGTCTGCTAGTTTTGCTTATAGTGCCAAACAGAACTTGACCAAGTCTTGCTATTCCTAGTTGGTTGATGGTTCTGGAAGGCTCACTCAATGGGATTGGCAATAACATATTAGAAGTATGCCTGGGAGCTATCTTCCCAAGCAAGTTGTGATCAGGCCCTAAAAAGGACTTTCCCAGCGTTTTTCTACCATATCTTCCCAACGAGAGATTCACTGAGAGTAACTAATACAGAGATGCCGTAACCTATCAAGAGATTTTTAGGTTTCTATGGACTTTATTGCCCCTGAAATTGGCCTAATAGTAATGGTAAATTATGTTCACAGTTATTTGTACAAAATGATTTCAGGCCATTGATACCAGGATTTTATGTGGTACATTAGAAGAAGTAGTTTTATGCAAAGAAACCCCATACTAGAGACTAAATGAACCAGCAGAATCTGACCTACCTTTGTTTTACAGAATGATATCACCAGATGTAGACTAGGTTTACTGTATCAACTTTGAGTGGATCATTAAAAGATGTTAATGAATTTGAAAGTTATCAAGATAAATTCACATTAGGAGGAAAAATCATAGCTAAAGTAAAGATAAGATGTAATGTAGAATTTCTTCAATTAAGTAACTAGGAAAATATTGTTTGTTCATTGACTCAATAAATGTATATTGATCCCCTGTGCTAAATGGAGTTTCAACAAGCAATTAGAAATATATGTAATTATAAACTGTGGCACATGATATGATGGGAAGTTAGAGGCCTCCATAGAAGTATATCTTTGGAGATGTGGTCTGGTGCTTGGGGTCAGGAGCTTTCCCAGAGGCAACTGAGCAGATTTGGAGGGCAGTAGGATTACCTGGGAAAAGAGGCAGTAGAATGTGTTCCAGGTAAAGAGGGGATATGTCAGTGCTCTGAAGCTAGCAGGTGCTCTTGGGACCATCAGTCCCTATTATGACCTTCTGTAGTAGGTGTATTGGAACTCTTTTGTCTGCTTCCCCATGAGACTACCAGCTCTAGCAGGCCTCTTGGGTGTCCCAGAATGGTCTTTCATTTCATTGGATGCAAATATGAATAAAGATTTCATCTGATGAGAATATATCCAGCTCAAGACATTGATTCTTTTCAAGATAGATGTTAGGCTGGGTCATTTTCCATATTAGGCAATAAGACTATAAGCTGAGGAATTGAAGACCTTAGCTTGAGTGTCTGACAACATATTGGATATAAGTAATGGCACTGAAAAACACATGTTTTGCTTTATAGTTGTTTTTCTTGAGTCTAATTTGTATCCTCAAAAAGCTGCTTTACTTAGTAAACAACTTCAGTGTAAAAACTTTACAGTTGGAGAAAAGGGGATACCAGGATTGCTTCTCATTTCCCTCATTTATAAAGCTAGGCCTTTAATAATTTGTTACTCTGTGTTTCAGTCCCTTTCCTTGATATGAGCTCAAACATAAGGACCAGCTAAGTCCAACATCAATGACTCAAATTTGCTTAATTCCTGTTAAAATGTTATCACAATATTTAACGCATTTGGGGGCTATCATTTATTTTTAAACTACTTTAATAGAGATTTTTGTATAAAATGGTCATGTCCTTATTGTATAATCTGTCTTTAAGTCTACAGATGTAATTTGGAATAATGATAATATATTCTTACTATCTCTTAGGTTCCATTAAATGACCCCTGTGCATGTGCCTCTTTTATGGGTTTGAAGCCTTCCACAAGTAAATACCATCTGGTACGAGCAATATTGGAGTCAATAGCTTTCAGGTACCAAAACCTGTTCTAAACTCCTTTCTCCTCCATTTTTGTATTATCATTTCCTTTTATTAATTTCTCCAAAACTGGAAGTTTCTTAATTTTAATTGAGGACTTATATATTTAGTTTAATTCATACTTTATTTGACATATGTTCTTACTAATTTTCATAGTCTCTCTTTTTTTCATATTAAATAATACTAGTACCACTTAGATTTGAAATTTTTAAATTAATAATTTTCTATTTTTCAATTTTTTAAAAGTTAATTTATTTATTTTTAGACAGGAGAAGGGAGGGAGGAAAAGAGAGAGCAAAACATCGATGTGAGAGAGAAACATTGATCAGTTGCTTTCTGAACCTGCAAATCAGGCATGTGCCCTGACTGGGAAACCAGTTTGTGACCTTTTGTTTTCCAGGATGATTCCCAACCAATTGAGCCACACTGATCAGGGCAATTTGATGATTTTTTAAAATATCCAATTTCCTAAGCATAAGAGATTCAAAATTTGGACTTTCAGAGTTTTTTTTTTTCTCTTTATTCATGAAGGAGAATTTGAATATGCTTCTGTGAGACTCAAAGATTAAAGCTATCAAAAACATTTTTATGTATATTTTCCTATGCTCTTATTGTGATGGGTCAAGTGTAGCTCATTAAAACTAAGAATGTGGCTGTCATAGATATGGAACAATTTTAATGTTTAAAATTTCCTGTGATTATAAAATAATTATTTTTATATGTGGTGAAGTTTGTTAGATGTTATTTATTTTTAAATAACTATTAAATGGATGCATGCTTTATATTTTTATTTGTAGAAATTTTATAGATAAAATTCAGCTCAAAAATAAAAATAATGCCCTTTTGTATCAAGGCGAAAGGCACAAGGCCCTGAGCCTCTTGTTGATTTGAGCCTCTGTTATCCACTTCCAGTTAGCATAATACAGTTCTTTAATACATTTTTTGTGTACATCCTATATATCATGTAAATAAAGCCACAGTTTTTAGTTTTCTAGCTTAGAAAAAATAGAGAATTACTATGATTTCAATTTCTTCTAAATAGTTATCTTATTTTTTTAACTAGAAACAAACAGTTATATGAGGTGATGCAGAAAGAGATCCATATTCCTGTAACAAAAATCCGGTATGTAAACTTTGTTTCTAACAGATTTAATTAGAAATTAGAAGTAAGTGGTAGCTGCTATTAGTATTTTTGTCATTATGGTTATTCAAAATTTCAAAAAGAACTTAAGCCTAGTTTCTTAGCAACAAAATTCTTAGTCATAGAAATTTAGAAAGAAAAGTCAATTTTGGATTTATGGAATATAACACAATCTAGTATTTGGGAGAGTCTTAGCACCCATATGCATATTACAAAAATCTTTAAAATCTCTTTTTTTGGGTGTATGGCTGTCCTTTTGGCACAGAAATATCACATTTTCTTTGCTTGTATGTCCAAATGAATTCTTAAGTTGGCTTAGCTCACTTGGCCTGTTTTGAACTGCCCTAGGACAAACAGAGCATGTGGGAAAACAGATAGCAGGAATAAGGAAAAATGTTTCAAGATTACTTAGTAGGATTCTCTAGCTTCAGGCTGAAGCTAAGTGCTATAACTTTGGACCTAAAAAGTAAAACCAAAGAGCTAAAAAAGTTTGACCTTTTAAAAAATTAATATTTTTATGCTTTTGTTGTGGCAATTTATCTCAAATATCTTGCTCCCCGCAGGGCAGATGGAGGAGTTTGTAAGAACAGTTTTGTAATGCAGATGACTTCAGACCTGATTAATGAGGATATAGACAGACCCGTCCACCTTGATATGTCCTGCCGAGGTGCAGCTTTTCTAGCTGGCCTTGCCGTTGGTATGTATGAGTTTTATAAAAATGTGAGCTTTGTTGTGAACTATTTCTTACAGATAGCATTTCTCCTCCCAAGAGGTAAAGTTATAGAGAGTGTCTGGGAAACCTTGATGTCCGTTCAGCTCCATATGCACCTGACTCAACAAAAGGCTCCTTGACCTCCTTTGTGGGTGTATCTTAGGCACCTCTTTCAGCCTTCAGTCCTGAGAATGAGGTGAGGACAGTTAGTTCTCAATTTCCTTGGTCTTTAGCAAGGCAGAGTCTCTGGGTGAACTTTCTGAAAGGCATGCCTGTGGCATTGGAAACAACTCCATTCTTCTTTTCTTCTTCTTTTTTTAAATTAACGTATTATTGTTGTATTACAGTTGTTCCATCCCCACCCCCCACCATTGCTCTTCCCTGCCCTGTGCACCCCATCCCTTCTTCCCTCGTCAATCCCCACCCTGTAGCCTATGTCCACGGGTCATTTATACTAGTTCCTTGACTAAACTTTTCCCCTTCTTTCTCTTTTTCTCCCCTTCCTCCCTCCCCTCTGGTCTCTGTCAGTCTGTTCTTTGTTTCCATGCCTCTGGTTCTGTTTTGCTCATTTTTTTGTTTTGTAAATATCATATAATCCATTCTTTTATTTATTGAATATTTGTTGAGCACCCTGCTACATGACAGTCACTCTGGGAACAGAGGCCCTGCTATGAGAACCTCTGATGTGAGCAGTCAGACAAGTCAACTGATTATTAAACTTGATATGAAAAACCAGCAAACAGCTATGGTGTAGCCTTCCCAGTGGAGGCAACATAGAGCTCAATTTTGAAGGGGTTAACAGTCAGCTAGGTGAGGGGAGAGTAAAAGGTGAGTTGTCCAACTGGGAAAGTGGTAAATGCTGTTATGATGAGAGCAACAGGGAGGCTGGGCAGATACACAGAAGGCCAGGTGTGGTGGATTCTTCAAAAGGAGGAGTTTGTTCCTGTTGTCAAGGCACTGGAGAGCCACTGAAGAATTTGGAGCAAGAGGGATGAGGACCAATCTACATTTGAAAAGGCTAGTTTGGAGAGGTAAAGAATGGAAGTGCAGAGGCCAATTTTGGAAGCAATTAGGAAGCAGGATGATGCCTGTGCTTCTGTATGAAGGGAAGGAGTGTTGGTGCGGAACAAAATGTTTTTTGTTTTTTTTTTTTCATTTGTATCTGAGGACATGTTTCCATTGACTCCTTTAGAGAGACAGAAAGACATCAATTAGTTTCCTCCCTTATGCACCCTAGCATAAACATGCAGCCTTTCAGTGCTCTGGACTATACCTATGCTCAACCAACTAAAACCAGGCAGCCAGGGCCAGAAGAGTATATTTTACAGTTAAAACTTTTAGGCTAATACTTAGCATAGAAAAGTTATAAATCCAAAAAGCATGAAATCTTGATAAATTCAACTTTAACTTTATTCTGTTAAAATTCTGTTAACTTGGATAAAAATACAATTACTTTCATTTGACCAATTTTTCTTTCTTTATTTTTTAAAACTAATTGTATTTATTGTTGTTATATTACAGTTGCTTCTTTTTTCCCTTATTGCTCTCCCTTGCTTCATCTCCTGTAGTCAGTCCTCCCCTCGTTGTCCATGTCCATGGGTCCTTCATACTAGCTCCTCAACCGAACCCTTCCCCCATTTCCTCCCTTTTCCCCCTGCAAATCACCATTATTCTGCTCCTCCTTTTTTTTTCTTTTCTTTTTTTAAATCCCTGTGCCTCTTGTTCCTTTCTGTTCATCTCCTTGTTTTATTTGTTAGTCTTCTATATTAAGTGAGAGCACATGGTATTTAACTTTTGCTCTCTGGCTTATTTCACTAAGCATGATACTCTCCAGTTCCCTCCATGCTATTGCAAATGGGAGAAGTTCCTTCTTTCTTTCTGCTGCATAAAACTCCATTGTGTAAATAAATGTACCACAGTTTTTTGATCCATTCATCCACTGACGGGCACTTAGGTTGTTTCCAGCACTTGACTATTGTAAATAGCACTGCTATGAACATAGGGGTGCATAGGTTCTTCTGAATTGGTGGATTCTTCAGGTATAATCGTAGCAGTGGAATCACTGGGTCATAAGGCAGTTCTATTCTTAGTTTTTTGAGGAAATTCCATACTGTCTTCCATATTGGCTGTACCAGTCTGCATTTCCACCAGCAGTCCATCAGGGTTCCCTTTTCTCCACATCTTCCCCAGCACTTGTTGGTGATGGCCATTCTGACAGGTGTGAGGTGGTATCTCGTGCTTTTAAGTTGTATCTCTCTCATGGCTAGTGAGGTAGAGCACTCTTTCATATGCCTTTGGGCCCTTTGTATGTCCTCCTTGGAGAGGTGTCTTTTCAGGTCTTTTGCCCATTTTTTAATTGGGTTGTCTGTCTCCCTGATGTTGAGTTATATTAGTTCTTTATATTATTTTGGAGATCAAACCCTTGTCTGAGGTGTCATTGGCAAATGTTTTTAACATATGGTTGGTTCTCTTTTTATTTTGTTGTTTTCTTTAGCTGAGCAGAACCATTTCCGTTTGATGTAGTCCTCTTTGTTTATTTTTTCCTTTATATCTCTTGTCCTGGGAGAGTTATCAGTAAAAATATTGCGGCATGAGAGATCTGCAATTTTCTTTGCTAAGTTCTCCTCTAGGACTTTTATAGTGGCACTGCTTATGTTTAAGTCTTTTATCCATCTTGAGTTTATTCTGGTATATGGTGTAAGTTGGTGTAAGTTTCATTTTTTTGCATGTGCCTATACGGTTCTCCCAATAGCTCTTGTTAAAGAGGCTATTTGCACTCCATTTTATGTTCCTTTCCCCTTTGTCGAATAGTAATAAACCATAGAGTCCTGGGTTTATTTTGGGGCTCTCTATTTTGTTCCATTGATCTATGTGTCTATTCTTATGCCAGTACCATGTTGTTTTGATGACAGTAGCCTTATAGTATAGTTTGATGTCCAGTATTGTGATTCCTCCTACCTTGTTCTTCTTTCTCAAGATTGCTTTGTCTATTCATGGATGTTTTTGGCTCCATATAAATTTTTGAAGTATTTTTTCTATTTCTGTGAAGTCTGTCATTGGTATTTTAATTGGGATTGCATTGAATATGTAGATTGCTTTGGGTAGTATGGACATTTTAATGATGTTAATTCTTCCCATCCACGAACATGGTATATGCTTCCATTTATTTGTGTCTTCCTTGATTTCTTTCTTCATTG
>PVIW01016470.1:6041-16679 GCA_004026585.1 Noctilio leporinus | reverse complement strand
ATTCAGGTGCTTGAGATTGGCAGCAATCCCTTTCCTGATGCTGCCTCTTTTTCTTGGTCAGGACTTTACAGTCTATAGTCTATATTCTAGCCGGTCTTGGCGCGTGGCAGGGCCTCTGATTGTCACAGTAGGGCTGATTCTGAGTGTCCGCCCCCAGGTAGGCTGGGCCTTCCGCAGCCTGGCTGGGTTTTAGGGCTGCAGATGTTCTGGAGCCTGGCGGAGTTTCCTGCTCAGGACAGCCCCCAGCACTTCTGCAGGTCAGCCCGCAACTTTGCCGGTCCCTGTGACGACTGGCCCCACCCCTGCAGTTCCGGGAGGAGGGCGGGCCTGTCAGTCAACCCTGTCCGGGATCCGCCTACACTGTCTCGCCCTTCCGGGACGTGCACCCCGCCTCTGAGCCAATCAGCTCTCCGCAGAGTCCTTTAAGCAGCCTCTGTGATGAGCCCCTCCCAGGCGTGGGCGGTGTGGCTTTTGTCTCTGGCACTGGCGGTTCGCCAGCCACAAGTTCCCGGCTTGCCGGCTCTCTGGTCTGGCTTTTGGATTTTCCCGCGGAGCCTGGGGGCCTGTGTGGTTGCTCCGGGCTGGGCCTCCCCCCTCGCAGGGGCTTCTAGCTGCTGTTTCCCCAGCGGCCCAGCAGCTCCGTTTTTCAGCCCTCTTGCCGCCCCGGCCGGTACACTTCCCGCTTTCCCGCTCCCCCGCTCCGGCTTCCCGCAGGACTCTTCTCCTCTGCCTCTAGCCCCGCGAGCCGCGAAACCTCCTCTCCCTGTTGCCGGGGTGAGTCTCTCACACAGTCCCTCCCCTGCAAGAGCTCAATTCCGCATTCCCTACGGCGTTCGCCCTCGCCGCCCACACGTCACTGCTGAGACTTCCAGTCGCCAGGGAGCCTGAAACTGGCCCCGGTCAAACGCGCCCCTCTGGGCAGAGCCGCCCCTGCCCAGAGCCGACCTCGGCCCGCCGGCCGGGCGGTCGGTCTGGAACACCTCACCTACTGTCCTTCTGGCCTCCTCTGCCTCTGGGCTCTGCTCCCCTGTGTCCAGATGCTGCCCGTTCCAATCCCCAGGGTCCTGAAGACGTCTCACGCTCCTTATCCTGTCCTCTAGCTGCTTTGGTACTCGAGAACACCATCAGCACTGCTCTCTACTCTCGCCATCTTTCTCCCTAATTTTTAGAAAAAGAAAGTAATTAGATTTTGGCCCTGGCCAGGTGGCTCAGTTGGTTGGAACATCATTTTGTACACCAAAAGGTTGTGAGTTCGATTTCTGGCCAGGGTACATACCTAGGTTGCAGGTTCAATCCCACTCAGGGTGCCTATGGGAGGCAACCAATTTATGTTTCTCTCTCATATTGATATTTCTCTCTCCCTCCCTTCCTCTCTCTAAAATCAATGTGCATATCCACAGGGGAGTATTAAAAAAAAAGTTATCAAAGGTGCCAGCTTGTGAACCCAAAGTTTGCTGGTTTGATTCCCCAGCCAGGGCACATAACCAGGTTGCAAGCTAGGTCTCCAGCCAGATCCGTAGCTGTAGGCAGGTGAAAGGCAACCAAACATTGATGCCTCTCTTCCTCTCTGCCTCTCTCCCTACCCCCTCTCGAAAAATAATAAATAAAATCTTTTTTTTAAAGTTATCAGACTTTGCACTTTTTATGCCATTTCTAGGTGACTCTGTTTCTTTCTTCAGGAAATGAAATGATCCCTTCCCTTAACCCAGGGCAAGTTTAATCAAAATCACAGAATTTAGAGTTACAAGTCCCACCGGAGCCTCTAAGTACAGATAAAACTTTATAAACTCTTTCCCTAAATCCTCTTTAAAAAATAATTTGCTATTTTCATCATTTCTTTGAAAAATTACATGATCATCTGAGGGACTTACAATGACAACCCCAAAGTGTAAAAATTTACACAATGAACAAGTATCACAAGAAATAAAATAATACAAATATGCTCCATTGTACTTTAATGATGACCTGGAGAGTTGCATTATGAGAAAGGGCAATGATTTATGCTCTAGAATTGTAAAAATGAGTCCACCATCAAAGGCTTCAGGGTGGGTGTGTGCACAAAGCAATAAAGCAGGAAGAAAAAAAATTTAAAGTAACATGTAAGCCTTAATTCCAAACTTAAAAAGCACCAGATGTATATTTTCAGAAAAACAAAGAACACTTCCCTGCTTTTTAGAGCCATTCTCAATCATGACGTTATAACACGTGTCATTGTGACACTGATCAATTTTGAGGAGTGCTGCAAGTAATACATTTTTAATAATATTTTAAGAAATGAAAGTCTGTAAGTGATTTATTTATTAAGCCAATTCATTCTTATTTTCACTCACTTGCATTCCAATATTCTTTCTTTACTGGAAAAGAAAATTTGTGTAAGGTTACAACTTCTTCACAGAGATTCTTCCCATGTACACATGAATTGAGTTATTTATTCATTCATTCAACAAATGCTTTCTAAGGCTCTACAATGCTCTAGGCATTATGCCAGATGCTATAAATACAAAGATAATTTAAATAAGATCCTTGCCCTTTGGAGAAGCTATAGATCTAGCGTGGGAGACAGACATAAAAAAGTAAGTGCAATCCAAAGGGATGAATACTAATACAAATAAATGCAAAGTGATTAAGAAATACTGGAAAGAACATAATTTTTTTTCTGGATTAGTCAAGGAAGACTACACACTATTAGGTTAGTTGAGCTAGGTCAAACAGGAATACTGGGAGTTCAGGCAGATGGAGAAAGAAGGAGGAACTTTATAATGTATTATCTAGGAAGGGCAAAGACTTTGGAGTTATTCTTTTTATTGTTACTTGGGGCATTTTCAAAAGGAGAGCAGCATGGCCAGATTTTTTTTCTCAGAAATCTAATTTGATGATAATATAGAGGAAGTCTCAAAGAGGAAAGGAACTAGAAGTAGCAATTTAAGGTAGGGGGTTGCTTAGTAAGAGTCAAGGCAAGAGATGGTGAAGGCTACAGCTAAGCAGTGCCTATAGAAATCAAAAGTCTTAAATAGAATCAAATGATATTTAAGTGACAGGATAATCAATAAGGCTTGATGACTGCCTAGATTCAGGAGCTGAGAGAGAAGTAAATTCGTCAAAAATGACTACACGTTTTCTGCTTAGGTGATTTAATAGACATTGATGACTAATCAAAGAAAGAAAACAAAAGGGTAGGCTCTACGAAGAAAATACAGTGGAATTTGCTTTGGACATTTTAGGGTTAATATTTTACTTATTTATTTTTGGAGAGAGGGGAAGGGAGGGGAAAAGAGAGGACAGAAACATCCATGGATTAAGAACCAAGATGGCAGAAGAGTGGAGCTACACCAATCTCCTCCCACAACCAATCTGGAATTACAACTGAATTGGGGAGAAATCATCCAGAATAACCAACAGAACAGTAGCTGGAGAAAAGCCCTATGACCACAGACACAACTAAAGAGGCCCCTTCATCACAAATAGACTGGTAGGAACTGCAGAGCCAAGAGAGGGCTGGCTGGGCTCCCACATGTGGCAGCTGAAGGGATGGAGAAATATCTCAGCAATAGGCGTTCCACATGAGAAGGGTGGGATCTAAACCCCCAGCTGGGCTTCCCCCAGTCTACAGCAACAAAGCTGAGAGTAAAACAGCACCCAGCTATGAAAAGCAAAAGGAACCAGATTTAGTTGGCTTGAAAGAGACATCTAGAGGCCTTAAAGGGACCATGCACGAAAATACACTGGCAACTAGGGTCCTTAAAGGGACCACGCATGAAAATACACTGGTACCCACTTACCCTGTCTCCAGCAGAGAGAGGGCAGAGTGGACTAGAGACACTTAAGAAGAGTTTGGGGCAGTGGCTTTGAGGGAAGAAATGACAGAGCAGCTCAAGAGATCCCAAACTGACACATCACCCATACAGCAGGCAGACCACTCTTATCCAAGTGGTGGTAGCCTGAGAAGTCATAGCCTGCCGAAAGGAATTAATCTGCCCCACTCAGCAGTGCCTAAACCTGATGCCCATCACAGATTGACTGGATTTGCAACTGAATTACTCCTTCCTGCCTAGCGATAGCTACACCTGGTTGTTGATCACAGATTAACTGTATTAACAATTCAAGTAGACAAAGACAGAAGGTCTCTGGCAGTCTCCAACAAGCTGAATAGGCCAAGACCAGGACATGATCTGATATCACCAGGGGCAGATCAAGTATGTGAAGAAAGGGCACACCTCCACCACAGAAGGTCACACCATGAAGACAGGAAGTCAAGGCAGACCAATCTAAGAAACAGAAACAAATAAGGAGAGTCTCCTAAAATAGGGAAACAAAGAAACAAGCACCCACTGAAAGGAAGAATCTCCAGAATGAGTGCTAAATGAAGCAGAGGCAACCAAACTATCACACATGGATTTCAAAATAATGACTATAAAGAAGCTCAACAAGCTCAGTGAGCTCAAAGAAAACTATAAACAACACCAGCAGCACTATGAAAAATTCCAGGGAAGCTGCAAGAAACTTACTAAAAACTACACTGGCATTAAAAAGGACATAGAAACCATCAATAAGAGCCAGAAGTGAATAAAGAATATAATTTCTGATTTGAAGAACACAGTAGAAGGAATAAAAAGCAGGGAGCAGAAGATTGGATCAGTGAACTGGAGGTCAACGTAGAAAAAAAATCCTAGACAGTGAGTATAACAGAATGAAAAGAAGACTGAAAAAGAATGATGAGATTTTAAGAGAGCTGCAGGACAACATGAAACATAATATCCATATCATAGGGATACCAGGAGAAAAACAAGAGCAAGAAAAAGAAAACCTGGGGAGGAAAGATGGCGACAGAGTAAACAGCAGTGCTGATGGCATTCTCCAGTGCCAGAGCAGCTGCAGGATAGGATAGGGAGCACAAGATGTCTGCAGGTCCCTAAGAATTGGAGTGGTCAGCATCTGGACTCAGGGGAGCACAGCCCAAAGGCAACAGAGACCTACAGGAGAGCAGGTGAGACAGTTCTAAACCAGCCAGTGGGCTGAGGTCAGCTCTGTGCAGTGGCGGCTCTACCCAGAGGGGGGTCTCTAACTGAAGCCAGCTCCAGGCTCCCTGGAGACTAGAAATCGGAGCGGTGAAGTGTGGACAATGAGTGCAAACTCTGGAGGGAATGAGGAATTGAACTGTTGCAGGGGAAGGACTGTGTGAGTCTCACTCTGGAGACTGAGAGAGAGGAAGCTCCTCACTGGGCCAAAGGTGGAAGAGAAGAGAACTGCAGGGAGCAGGAGCTGGGAAGCAGGGAAGTGCACTTGCTGGAGCAGTGAGAGGGCCAGAAAAACGGTGCCACTGCACCACCTGGGAGAGGGCGGCTTAGAGCCCCTGTGATGGGGAGGCCCAGCTCCACACACCCCTGCTGGCCACAGGCTCCTACAGAAACTCCAAACTGCCAGCCAGGAACTTGCAGCTGTTGCAACTGGTGCACCCATTGCAGGTGACAAAGGCTGTGCTGTGGACCCTCTGGGGAGCCAGGCATGCACCACAGAAGCAGCAGTGAAAAACTCCTCAAATAGCTGGACAGCTTGGAGGGTTAGCCTTCGCCCAGGGGAGCCAGGTGCTGTTAGCAGACAGGGGCTACCTCCTCCAGGAGCTGTGGTGGTAGGGCCAGCCAACACAGGAACCAGCAAGGTTGCAGGACACCCAGCATTGGAGCCAGATGCCCATCATAATCAGGAACCTCATCCAGGAGCTGGAGGGGGAGAAGCAGCCACAGACACACCAGAAGCACCCTGCTGGTGTTCACACAGAACCAGTGAGAGAAGGGAGGGCCCCAAAACACCAGCTAGGCTACTGGAGGCCCAGCCTACCTGGGGGCTGACACTCAGAATCAGCCCTGACTGTGACAACCACAGTCCCTGGCACTCCAACACCACACAGTTAGACTGTAGACTGCAGAGACCTGACCAAGAAAAGGAAGCAGAACCAGGAAATGGATCTATGCTAATCTCAAGCACCTGAGTTACACCGAGAGCCACATGAACTATTAATCCCTAACATATCATTTTCAAAAGTTACTTCCAACCCTCACAGTTAGTGCATTATATTTAGATATGTATTTTTTATTGTTGTTATATTACTTTCATCTCATTTTCCCCCTCTGCCCTCCCCTTCCCCTCCCTCTTTATCCACGCCCCCCACAGTCAATCACACATGTTGTGTCCGTGGGTCATCTGTGCCAGTCCTTTGACTACACTGTTCCTTATCTCCTTCTCCCCTTCCCCCACCCCTCCCCTCTACACACTGAAAGTGTGTTCCCTATATTCGTGTCTCTGATTCTGTTTTGTTTGTTTGTTCATTAGTCTCCTGCATTAAGTGGAAACATGCAGTATTTAATTTTTGCTGCTTGGCTTATCTCACTAAGCATGGTACTCTCCAGTTCCATCCATGCTATCACAAATGTTAGGAGTTCTCTCTTTCTTTCTTTCTACTGCATAGAACTTCATTGTGTAAATGTACCAAAGTTGCTTGTCTTCCTGGTGTTCAGTTGTATTAACTCTTTATATATTTTGGAGATGAAACCCTTGTCATTGGGGAATATGGAAAGGAGGAAGTAAAACTGTAATTATTTGCAGATGACATGATAATGTACATACAAAACCCTACAGAGTCCACTAAAAAACTACTCCACCTAATAACTAAATTTGGCAAAGTAACTGGATACAAGGTCAATATCCAGAAATCAAAGGCATTTCTGATGTTTCACCAACAATGAAACATCAGAGATAGAAGCAAGAAAACAAATTCCATCTACCATAGCAACAAGAAAAATAAAGTACTTAGGAAGTAAAAGACTTCTGTTCAGAAAACTATGGAACACTGAAGAAAGAAATTAAGGATGATACAAGCATAAATGGAAGCACATGCCATGTTCATGGTTGGGAAGAATTAACATCATTAAAATGTCCATACTACCTAAAGCCATATACAGATTCAATTCAATCCCTATTAAAATACCAACATCATATTTCACAGAACAAGAACAAACACTTAAAAAATTCATATGGAGTCAAAAAAAGATCCCAATTAGCTACAGCAATCCTAAGAAAAAAGAATGAAGTAGGAAGAATCACAATTAGTGCATTTTAAGCAAATATTATTTATACCACAGTGTATCCCAATTCACATATTTTAACTCCTCCCCTATCTTAATCCACCTAAATACCCAAAACCTTACTCCTGCACTTGATTTAAAGTCTACTCACTCTTCTGCTTACAACACATTCCCAGTCCTCAATCTAAGTATTCCTCCCCTCCCCAGGCACTTAAACCCTTTCTTTTATCTTTTTCTTTTTCTTTCTTTTTTTCTTTTGTGGGTGCCCTACTAGGGACTACACATTCTTTATTTCTGCTAAAAGCACACAGGTCCTGGCTCATTCTGGACCAATCAGGGCTCATTAAGGGTGAACAGGGAGGTAGATGTGGCAACTATATATATAGGCTTATACTGTTCCCTTGTACTTGAGGCTTTCTGATTCTGCCTCACCTCATTTCTATAGAACAGATAAGGTGGTTTTCTCTCTCATATCCCTGCTATCTTTGCTACTCCTCAGCAACCTTCACAATTATCTATACTTTAGTCAATTTAATCATTTTTCCCCTTGTACAACAGTCTTCATACATCTACATCCCTATTAAGACTGGCTCAGTTGCAGCTGAACATGTGATTAAGAGCAGGGGCTACCTTGCAGGGTATGGATATATAGGGACATTTATAGGCAGTCGAAAGGAGGAGTAAAAGAAAAAGATATGTCTAAATTTCTGGTTATTTTGCCTGGACAGGCGGTTCTGTTTTAGGAGCAGCTCAAAAACAGTGTATGAGAAAGGACAGAAGGAGTGTCTCCCAATTAGCCAACCAATCCAAAATACAAGCAGACAGCCCATATTAACAACATAAAGGCCACCTCAAGAGCAACAAGTGGAGAAAATCTAGGAGGCTGCAACATTGAACTCCACAAATCTCCTAACACAGAACAGTGCCCCAAAAAGTCAGGGAAGCAAAGCAGATTAATCCAAGAAAAAAAAAAATAACAAGCAACAACATATACCCAAAATGGGGGAAAAAGAATCAGTCCATCACCAAAAGGAAAGGAAGAATCCCAGAAAGATCACCAAATGAAACAGAGGCACATGACCTATCAGATATGGAATTCAAAAGAATGATGATAGAGAAGCTCAGTGAACACAACCAGCTCAAAGAAAACTATAAACAATTCCAGGGAACTACAAAGAACTCCAGGGAAGTTACAGGAAACTTTCTGAGAGCTACACCAGCAACAAAAAGGACTTAGAAACTATCAGTAAGAGCCAGGATGAAATGAAGAATACAATTTCTGAATTGAAGAATACAGTAGAAGGAATCAACAGTAAGCTAGAGGAAGCAGAGGACCAGATCAGCGAGTTGGAGGACAATGTAGACAAATATTCCAAGACAGTACAAGAGAATGAAAAAAGGCAGAACAAGAATGAAGAGGTTTTAAGAGAGCTGCAGGAAAACATGAAATGTAATAACATGTGTATCATAGCGATACCAGAAGGAGAAAAGAAGCAAGGAATGGAAAACCTGTTGAAAAAAATTAGGATAGAAAATTTCCCTAAAATGATGAGTGAAAATATTATGCAAGTTCAGGAAGCACAGAGGGTCCCAATAAAGATCAACCCAAACAGACCAACTTCAAGACACATTATAATGGTTCTTTGAAAAAATAAACAAAATTGACAAGCCTTTATCCACACTCATCAAGAAAAAGAGAGAGAGGACCCAAATAAACAGAATCAGAAATGACAGAGGAGAAATCACAACTGATACCTCAGAAATACAAAAGACTGTAAGAAATTATTGCAAACAACTGTATGGCAAGAAATATGACAACCTGGGTGAAATGGACACATTTCTGGAAATGTATAATCTACCAAAACTGAGTCCAGAAGAAGCAAAAAGTCTGAATAGGCCAATAAAAACTAGTGAAATTGAAGAAGTAATCCAAAATCTCCCAAAGCACAAGAGCCCCAGATTAGATGGCTACACAGGTGAATTTCACCAAACATTTTAGAAAGAACTAACTCCTACCCTTCTCAATCTACACCAAAAAATACAGGAAGAGGGAAGACTCCCAAACTCTTTCTCTGAGGCCAATATTATTCTAACCCCAAAACGAGGGCAAGACACAACTAAGAAAGAAGCTACAGGCCAATATCTCTGATGAACATAGATGCTAAGATTCTTAACAAAATATTGGCCAACGGGACTCAGGAGTACAATACAAAGACCATACACCATGATCAAGTGTGTTTCATCCCAGGGATGCAAGGATGGTACAACATTCATAAATCAATAAATGTAATACACCACATCAACAAATTGAAAGATAAAAACCATATGATCATATCAATAGATGCTGAAAAAGCATTTAATAACGTACAGGAAACATTTATGATAAAAAACACTCAGCAAAATGGGAATAGAGGGAATATACCTCAACATCATAAAGGCCATCTATGAGAAACCTGAAGCCAACATCATACTCAATGGACAAAAACTGAAAGCTTTCTCCCTAAGATCAGGAATGAGACAAGGCTGTCCAATTTCTCCACTTCTGTTCAACATTGTCTTAGAAGTTCTAGCCATAGCTATCAGAGAAGAAAAAGGAATCAAAGGTATCCAAATGGAAAGGAGAAAGTCAAACTGTCATTATTTGCAGATGATATGATAGTGTACATACGAAAGCTGAAAGGCTCCACCAAAAACTTACCTGACCTAATAAGCAAATTTAGCAAAATAGCTGGGTATAAAGTCAATATCCAGAAATCTAAAGCATTTTTGTATACCAATAATGAAACCCCAGAAATAGAAACTAGAAAACAAATCCCATTTACCATAGCAACAAGAAAAATAAAGTACCTAGGAATCAACTTAACTAAGGAGGTAAAAGACCTGTACTCAGAAAACTACAGAACAATGAAGAAAGAAATCAAGGAAGATACAAATAAATGGAAGCATGTACCATGTTCATGGATGGGAAGAATTAATATCATTAAAATGTCCATACTACCCAAAGCAATCTCTAGATTCAATGCAATCCCAATTAAAATATCAATGAAATACTTCACAGACACAGAAAAAATACTTTAAAATTTTAGATGGAGCCAAAAATGCCTACAAGTAACCACAGCAATCTTGAGAAAGAAGAACAAGGTAGGAGGAATCACAATACCAGACACCAAACTATACTACAAGGCTACTGTCATCAGAACAGCATGGTACTGGCATAAGAATAGACACATAGATCAATGGAACAGAACAGAGAGCCCAGAAATAAACCCAGGACTCCATGGTCAATTAATATTCAACAAAGGGGGAATGAACATAAAATGGAGTAAAAACAGTCTCTTCAACAAGTGGTGTTGGGAGAACTGGACGGCAACATGCAAAAAAATAAAACATGACCACCAACTTACACTATACACCACAATAAACTCAACATGGATAAAGGATTTAAACTTATACAGTGCCACCATAAAGGTCCTGGAGGAAGATATAAGCAGCAAAGTTTCTTTCTTTCTTTCTTTCTTTCTTTTTTTTTTTTTTTTTTTTTTTTTTTTTTTTTTTTTTT
>PVIW01016469.1:0-16582 GCA_004026585.1 Noctilio leporinus | reverse complement strand
AAAAAAAAAAAAAGAATTCCTCAACCATACTTCAGGAAATATTAGCAAGAGATTTAAGCCATGTTCAATTGAAATAGGGAATTCTTCTATAATATGTAGAATATTACTAATAGTTAGCAATATCTAGGAAGACTATTTTCTCAACCCCATCACAATCCTGAATCATTAGATAAATAGAGGTTATAAAATTCATCTCACAAGGCTCATATTTGCAAACAGAAGGTGGCCTACCCAGAATTTCAACTGATACACAGCACTAGGATCTTGATGGCTGATCAAAAACAAGCCATCATTACAATAAAATTCTCATAGAACCAGAGGCAATTTTGTGGATTCTTAGGGATTACAGGGTTTTGCCAAGTTTGGATTCCAAACCTGAATTTATGGCAAAACCACTGTATAATTTTTTGAAAGAACTAGACTCTAAAACCTTTGAATGAACAAGTGACTCAGGTGACATTTGACACCTTGAAGGAAAAACTAGTTCTGGCTCCCATATTTGGATTGTCCATTTTACAGAAACCTTTCTAATTATACATTCATGAAAGGCAAGGAATAGACCTGGGGTACTAAGTCAGACCCAAGGAGATACTTCTTGATCCATAGTCTATCTCTTAAAGAAACTAGATCACCTGACAAACGGATGGCTGCCATGTCTTCAGGTAATAGCAGCTACCTGTGATATCTTACAGGAAGCAGCGAAATTCACTGTGGGGCCACCAACTAAGGTATTTGTACTACATTGGGCCCTAACTCTATTGGAATACAGAGTAATGGCTGATAGCAGGGTGCATGGAAAAATATCAGGCCATTTTATTAGGCAACCAAAATTCCACCTTACAAACCACTACTACCTTAAATCTGACCACCCTACTCCCAGACTCAGATGGAGGCTCAGACCTCCAACATGATTGCTTAGAATCACTGACAAAGTTTATTCCAGCAGACCTGATCTACTGGACCAGCCACATAAAGACTATGACTGGGAATTATATACAAATGGGAGCAGCTTCAATAAAAATGGTCAACAAAGTGCTGGGTATGCAGTGATCACCATAGACAAGGTAACAGAAGCCTAGGTCCTTGCCATAGGACCTCAACACGAAATGCTGAACTGATAGCCCTCACCAGAGCTTTAGAATTGTCCCATGGAAAGAATGTTAACATCTACACAGACTCTAAATATGCCTCATTGTAGTCCATGTCCATAGGCAATATGGAAAGAAAGAGGACTCTTTGGGAATAAGGACATCAAACATGCAAAACAGATTTTACAATTTCTAGAGGCAGTGAATCTACTGACCCAGATTTCAATAATATACTGCCCAGGACACCAGAAGGACAGTTCCCAAACAAACCAGGAAACCAAACTGCCAATAAGGCAGCAAAACAAGAGATGTGCAAGGGCTATCATCATATTTGGGGGCTTTAATTCCCCACCTGGACTTGTCAGAATTTAAACTCCATTATACAGAATGAGAAGAGGAATGAGGCTGTGAATGGGCATTTTCTAACACTGACCCTAATTCTTTATGGAAGATCAACACTCTTGGTATGATCTACTCCCTGAAGTTCTAGCATATCCCATCCTCAAACACCTACATGAAGAGACTCATTATAGAGGGGATGTTTTAATGGACCCCTCACTACACCACATTTAAAGGGCCCTCGTTTGAAAAGGCTTATTCAGAAAATTATCCAAGCCTGTTAGATAGGACCAAAAACAATCCTAAAACAGAAAGTGCCCCAACAGGAAAGGGATTAAATATAAAGGGATACGCCCATTTGAGGACTGTCAAGTTGACTTTACACATATGCCTAAAACCTTAAGAAAATTTAGATTTTTTATTAGTTTTTGTAGACACTTTTTCTAGGTAGGTAGAGGCATACCCCACTAGAACTGAGAAGACAATTGAGGGAACAAAACTTTTACTAAAGAAATAATCCCTAGGTTGTGACTTCCTTACAGCATTCAAAGCAACAATGAACCATCTTTCACTTCAGAAATATCCCAGAAGAATGGGACAAGATGGCAGTGAAGTAGGATAGGCTGTGCTCCTCCTCCCAGAATCAAACTGGAAATGAAACTAAAGAGGGGAGCTGTCACCCAAAATAAACCAAAAACCACCTAAAAATATTTTAACCAGCTTGAGGCTGATAGGAATGGCAGAGTCAATTAAGAGACTGGACCTGTTCACACAGGCTGTGGGCTGAGGTGGTGACATGGCTATCTATGGGAGCTTCCTTTGAAAAGTGAGAAGCCAGGACCATAAACTGGGCTCCCACACAGAGAACACCAGTGTGGCGTCAGTAGACCATGCATCATCCTACAGTGAAAGATCGTGGGGTTTTTCTCTGCTGAAGAAAGACAAAACCTACCTGATACAAAGCCACTATTTTTTTCTTTTTTTCTTTTTTTAAGATTGTATTTATTTTTAGAGAGAGGGGAAGGGAGGAAGAAAGAGAAGGAGAAAAACATCCATGTGTGATTTCCTTTCTTTCACCCCCATTTGAAGACCTGGCCCTCAACCCAGGCATGCACCCCCACTGGGAATCGAACCAGTGACCCTCAACCCTCTTGTTTGCAGGCCTGCACTCCATCCACTGAGCCATAGCAGCCAGGGCCTATTTTTTTCTTTAATATTTAAAGGGGCCAAAACACAGGTTTTGTGTTCACAACCACTCACTTAGACCCCAATGAAGGAAATGTAACACAACTTCTGTCACACAGGGAGAGTCTAGAGAAAGGGGCACTGGAGAGAGCTGTAAGGGAGTGACTTTGGGGCTTTCTGTGTGGGATAGACCTGGGTTCCATAGCAGCTATCTTTCTTGAGAAGAGCAAGCCCCTCCCAATGGGAAAGCTATTATCTTACCCTGTGGGATGTCACTCACCCCATTCTCCCCCTGGAATCCTATTCACTTCACCCTGCACTTTTTTCCCCTTACTTATATGATTTGTTTGTTCTTTTGTTTTATGTGTTTTTTTCTTTTATTCTTTCTTTTTCCCATTCTGCATCTTAACCCCCGATGAGGAGACAGCAACATATACAAACTCAGGGGATGTCAGAGACTGGCTATAGGGCATAGCCATACCATATACTCTCCTAGAAAATAGACTGGTGGTTCCCCAAGCAGACCCAAAATCTGGACTCTGGAGGCCCCACCCATTTGCCTACTAGGAGCCTCACCCTGCTAAGTACAGGAAAATAATCCTAAATAGATTCAGACTAGTGGTACAAGGGTAAAAGAACATACCCACCATCTTCCCTGGAGTTTAAAAGGCATCTGCTATGGGAAATCCAGGAGTCCCATAGCCCCAATTCCGCAGAAACCTTCTCAAAATGGGTCTACAACTAATCTAAGGCTGACAGAGTGCCAGAAGGCCAGCGGGCAGAGACAGACAGAGGTTGATTGGTAGTGACTTGGGTTGTTTGCTTAAACACCTAGATTTAGTTATGATAAAACCCAGCTTTACTGAGCAGTTTGGCCCATCTTGGGTGCAGCCAAGCCCAGAGGAATCAGCCATGATGTGTGGACTGCTTGTAGCTTCAAACAGGCTGCTGAAGTCCAGATGTGGACAGCACCTGACTCTGGTTTACACCAGCTTCAGACACATCAAAACTGTATCCAAAGGGAGAACCCAACAGGCAAGCACTAAGCTCCACTGACATGAATCTCATTTTGTACTTTTATTTTTGTTATTTCTTATTTTTATGGCCATTATTCTTTCTTTTTCTTCTATATTTGGTGCTCCATTTTGTCTTTCATATCTTTATTTTACTCTTAACTTTGATTATCCCATTGTTCTCTTCTACTTTTCTTATTTTTACTATCTTTTCTCTTTCTTTATCCCCTTTTCCCATTTTCCTCTTTCAATTCATTAGTCCTATTAGTTCTCATCCATTTTATACTCTCATAATCACTCTTATTTCCTTTGGTCTTCTCTTGTTCTATTAATTTATTCTTTTTTCCCCTCCCCTTTCTCTATTATTCTATCTCTTTCCCTACTTTTTTCTTCTTTGCACTTTTGTTGTTGATATTGCTATAGTAGTTGGGGAGTTTGCCTGTTTGGATTTTGTCTTTTGTAATATTTTACTTTATTCTGTCAACACCAGCACAAGAGCATACAAGATATAGCAGGGTAGAGCCTATAGCCAGCCAGCAAGAGAGGAGATCAAACCAATGAACAGGGTAAAAATCAGGGCCAAAATATAACAGGAGAGTTCACATAGCCCATACAAGGAGCATTCTTAGAGCATCTAGATCAGGATTTCAAGGAGACTGCACCACTGAGTACCACAGAACTCCTAACATATAAAGCTACCCCACAAGACAGGGAGTCAAAGCAGATCTATCTAATATACAGAAGAAAACAAACAGAGACAGCTAAAATGGGGAGACACACAAAACAAAAACAAACAAACTAAAAAAAAAAAAACCTCCAGGTGAAAAGAAAAAGGACTCTTTAGAAAAAAACCTTAAGTGATATGAAGGCAAGAAAATTTTAGACAGAGTCAAAAGTAATGGTTATAAAGATACTCAAGGAACTAAAAGAGAACTATATTAGTGTCACAATGCCAGGCAGACAACCTGGAGACAGTACATACCTTTGAACTTTAATTATACCTGAACTTAAGTTAAAACTCTAACAATGTTTACATATCTAACCTGACAAGGATGTGATAATGGAACCAGACAGGAAACTCTGAGGGATGAGTTTAATGAAGTTATCTTCTCTAGGAATCCCTGGGGAGATGTAAATGAAGAACTGCCTCCATCAGATAGATCCTCTTAACACTTCCTTGCAAACAGAATTTGGGTAAAGAAACTAACTCTCCTTTAATAGAGGTATCTGTGAGAATGTTCATATAAAACCCCCAACTTGGTGATGTCAGGCTGAAGATGGCTCTTTTCAAGCCTCTTTTCTTTCTTCTTCCCACTTCCCCCATTCCCTTTTTCCTCCCCCCAGTAAAATCATGATTTAATCCCACAGTGGTCTCCAGGTGTAATTTCTCCAAGTAAGGCTGACCTTACAATCAGCATAAAAGAAGGACACAGAAACTATGAATACGCATCAGGCAGAAATTAAAAATACAATATCTGAAATGGACTACACTAGAAGGAATTAAAAGCAGACTAGATGAAGCAGAGGATCAAATCAGCAATTTGGAAAACAAGGTAGAAAAAAACATCGAGTCAGAAAAACAAAATTAAAAAAGCAAATTTATAATGGACCAGGAGAGTTTAAGGGAACTGTGGGACATTATATGTAACGATAGTCACATCATAGGGATACCAGAAGGAGAATAAAGCAGCAAGGGGTAGAAAACCTATTTGAAGAAATAATGACAGAAAATTTTCCTAACTTGAAGAAAAAAGTGACTTTTCAGGCACAGAGAACCCCAAGAGGCCTACCTTAAGACACATCACAATGAAAATGGCAAACTTTAAAGACAGAAGAGAAAACTTAAGAGGCAGCAAGATAAAAACAGATATCTACAAGGGAGCTCTGATAAAGCTTTCAGCTGATTTCTCAACAGAAAGACCACAAGGTCAGATGGAATTGTGATGAAATATTCCAAGTAATGAAAAACAAGGACCCTCAACCAAGACTTCTCTATCCAGAAAGGCTTTCATTTAAAATGAAAGGCAAAATAAAGAGCTTTCCAGATTGGAAAAAGAAAGAAAGAAAGAAAGAAAGAAAGAAAGAAAGAAAGAGAGAGAGAGAGAGAGAGAGAGAGAGAGAGAGAGAGAGAGAGAGAGAGAGAGAGAGAGAAAGAAAGAAAGAGAGAAAGAAAGAAAAGACCTGAAGGAGTACATTCCCACCAAAGCAGTATTACAAGAGATGCTAAAGAGGCTGCTTTAAGAAGAAGAAATAAGCCCTGGCTAGTGGCTCAGTGGATAGGCACCAGCCTGTAAACCCAAAGGTCACTGGTTCGATTCCCAGTGAGGGCACATAACCAGGTTGCAAGCCAGGTCTTCAGCCAGGTCTGTAACTGGAGGCAGGTGAAAGGCAACCATGCATTGATGTTTCTCTCCCTCTCTGTCTCCCTTACTTCCCCTCTCTCTAAGAATAATAAATAAATAAATTTTTTAAAGGAGAAATAGAGAGGACCACAGGTACAAAGAGAAAAATGGCAATGAATAAGTACCTGTCAATAATAACGTTAAAAATAAATTAAATAGAGTTCCAGCAAGAATGCAGAGGAGTAAGTGGAGCTACACCAATTTCCTCCCAGATCACATCTGGAATTACTTTTTTGGAGAAAAAGTCAGTTGGAATTACCAACAGAACACCGGCTGGAAAGAGGTCCTATAACCACAGACAGAACAAAAGAGGCCACTTCATCACAAGCAGCTCGTAGGAATCGTGGAAATGCAAGAGGGCTGACTAGGCCCCCACCATAGGCAGCAGCTAAAGGGATGGAGCTGGGGGCTCCACCCTGAGAAGGGTGGGTTCTGGTCCCCCAGGGGGTATCCCAGCTACAGCAACATGGTGGAAAGTAGAGCAGCATATAGCTGAGAAGGGTGAAAAGCCATGGAGTTTGTTGGTCTGAGAGAGCGCTAGAGACAGAGAACTACTAGGGTGACCACAACAAAAGTACATTGGCACCCACCTACCCACCTCCAGCGGAGGAAAGGCAGAGAGGACTGGAGACATGTGGGGAGAGTTTGCGGTGGTGGCTTGGAGGAGAGAAGTGGGGAAGCAGCTGTGGGGATCCCAGTGCTGACCCATTGCCCACACCTCAGGCAGAATCCACTGCGCTAAGCTGCTTCTGTAGGAGGGTCCTCATAGCCGTGCCCACAGGAAGGAATCTGCCCTGCACAGAAGTGCCAGAGCCTGGTGCCTGATCACAATTCATTGATTTACATCTAATTAAACCTCTACTGCCCTGCCCTGTCTGGGCATAGATACAATAGTTGGCACCTTAAGAGGTATCCCTCACCCAGCAATGACAGGACCTGGCTGCTGATCACAGATTAATTTATTTACATTGAATTTGTCCCACCAGGCTGCACCTAAGCTGGTGGCTGATCCATTGCATTACAATTGAACCTCTCTGTCTAACCCAGCAGGGCCTGAGTTTGGTAGCTCACAGTCTGATTGAATTACAATGAAACCTAAAAATAGGGGAAAAAAAAGAAACAGTCAATCACCAAAAGGAAAGGAGGAATCCCCAGAAAGATAACTTAATGAAACAGAGGCAAGCAAACTATCAGATACAGAATTCAAAATAATGATGATAGAGAAACTCAATGAACTCAGCCAGCTGAAAGAAAACTACAAACCACTCCAGAGGAACTACAAACAACTCCAGGGAAACTACAGACAACTCCAGGGAAGCCACAAGGAACTTACTGAGAACTACACCCGCATTAAAAAGGACATAGAAACTATCAGTAAGAGCTAGGAGGAAATGAAGAATACAATTTCTAAATTGAAGAATACAGTAGAAGGAATCAACAGCAGGCTAGAGAAAGCAGAGAATCACATCAGCCAGCTGGAGGACAACATAGAAAAATACTCCAAGACAGTACAAGAGAATAAATAAAGGCTGAACAAGAATGAAGAGAATTTAAGAGAGCTGCAGGACAACATGAAACGTAACAACATCTGTATCATAGGGATACCAGAAGGAGAAGAGAAACAAGGAATGGAAAACCTGTTCAAAAAAGTCATGATAGAAAATTTTCCTAACATGATGAGTGAAAATGTTACTCAAGTTCAGGAAGTACAGAGAGTCCCAATGAAGATGAATCCAAACAGACCCACTTCAACAAACATTGAAATTAAAATGGCAAATTTCAAAGACAAAGAGAGAATCCTAAAAGCACCAAGAGAGAAACAGCAAATAACATATAAGGGGGCTCCAATAAGGTCATCAAATGATTATTCAACAGAAACAATATAAGCCAGAAGGGAATGGCAAAAAATATTCCAAGTAATGAGAAACAAAGGCCTGCAACCAACAATATTCTACCTAGCAAGGCTGTCATTCAAAATGGAAGGAGAAATAAGGAGTTTCCCAGACAAAAGAAGACTAAAAGAATACATCTCTACCAAACCAGCATTACAACAAATGCTAAAGGGTCTGTTTTTAAAAAATAAAGAAACAGAGAGATACAGAGAGAAGCAGAGATACAAAGAAGAAATATGGCAATAAATAAGTATCAGTCAATAATAACCTTAAATGTAAATGGATTAAATGCACCAATCAAAAGACATAGGGTAGCTGAATGGATAAGAAAACATGACCCACAGGTATGCTGTCTTCAAGAGACCCACCTCAGAACAAAAGATCAACAACACAGATTGAAAGTGAAGGGACAGAAAAATATATATCAAGCAAATTGACGTGAAAAAAAAAAGGCTGGAGTAGCAATACTTATTTCAGACAAAATAGATTTGAAGATGAAGGCTGTAAAAAGAGACAAAGAAGGACATTTCATAATACTTAAGGAACAATCCCTCAAGAAGATAGAACTCTGGTAAACATACATGCACCCAATGTAGGAGCTCTGAAATATATAAGGAAAATCTTGGGGGACTTCAAGGAGGATATAGACAGCAACACACTAATAATAGGAGTTTTGAGTACCCCATTATTGACAGATGTTCCAAACAAAAAAACACCAAGGATCTTATAGCATTGAACAACACTCTAGAGGAAATGGACTTAACTGATATATACAGAACCTTTCACCCAAACAAGCAAAATACACATTCTTTTCAAATGCACATGGAACATTCTCTAAGACAGACCACATGGCAGGTCACAAGACAATCCTCCACAAATTCAAGAAAATTGAAACCATAGCAAGCATCTTCTCAGATCACAATGGCTTGAAACTAGAAACCAATCTCAAGTTAAAAAACCAAAAAGACTCTAACTCATGGAGATGGAATAACATCTCCATGGATGGATAACAATGAGATCAAAGCTAAAATCAAAAAGTTTCTGGAAACAAATGACAATGAATACACAACAGCCGGAAACCTATGGGACACAGCAAAGGCAGTTCTCAGAGGGAAATTCATAGTAATACAGGTCTACCTAAAAAGAATAGAAGAAGCTTATACAAACAACTAACCATAAAGCTGCAAGAACTAGAGGAACAACAACAAACAAAGCCCAGAGCAAGTAGAAGAAAGGAAATCATCAAGATCAGGGCAGAATTAAATAACTTAGAGACTAAAACTACAATTGGAAGAATCAATAAGTCCAAGAACTGGTTTTTTGAAAAAATAAACAAAATTGACAAGCCCTTAACCAGACTCATCAAGAAAAAGAGAGAAAGGACCTAAATAACCAAATAAACAGAATCAGAAATGACAAAGGAGAAATCACAACTGATACTTCAGAAACACAAAGGATTTGAGAAATTACTACAAACTATATGATAAGAAATATGACAACCTGGGTGAAATGGACCATTTCTGGAAATGTATAATCTACCAAAACTGAATCCAGAAGAAGCAAAAATCCTGAATAGGCCAAAACAACTGGTGAAATTGAAGAAGTAATCAAAACTCTCCCAAAGCACAACAGTCCCGGACCAGAGGGCTACACAGGTGAGTTCTACCAAACAGCTAGAGAAGAACTAACTCCTATTCTTCTCAACCTATTCCAAATATCCAAGAAGAGGGAAGACTCCCAAACTCTTTCTACGAGGCCAATATTATTCTAATCCCAAAACCAGGGCAAGACACAACTAAGAAAGAAAACTATGAGCCAATCTCTCTGATGAACTTAGATGCTAAAAAAAATATTGGTCAACCAGATCCAGCAATACATTAAAAAGATTATACACCATGATCAGGTGGGATTCAATTCATCCCAGGGATGCAAGGATGGTACAACATTCATAAATCAATAAATGTAATACACCACATCAACAAAATGAAAGACAGAAACCATATGATCATATGAATAGATGCTGGAAAAGCATTTGATAAAGTAGAGCAACCATTTGTGATAAAAACCACTCAGCAAAATGGGAATACAGGAAGCATACCTCAACGTCATAAAGGCCATCTATGAGAAACCTGAAGCCAACATCATACTTAACGAACAAAAACTAAAAGCCTTCCCTCTAAGATCAGGAACAAGACAAGGCTGTCCACTTTCTCCACTTCCATTCAACATCATTTTGGAAGTTCTAGCCATAGCTAACAGAGAAGAAAAAGGAATCAAAGGTATCCAAATTGGAAAGGAGGAAGCCAAACTGTCATTATTTGCAGATGATATGATAGTGTATATACAAAACCTGATAATATTCCACCAAAAACTTACTTAACCTAATAAGCAAATTAAGTAAAATAGCTGGATATAAAGTCAATATCCAGAAATCAAAAGCATTTTTGTATACTAATAATGAAACATCAGAGATAGAAGCTACAAAACAAATCCCATTTACCATAGCAACAAGAAAAATAAAGTATCTAGGAATCAACTTAACTAAGGAGGTAAAAGACCTGTACTCAGAAAACTACAGAACAATGAAGAAAGAAATCAAGGAGGATACATATAAATGGAAGCATATACCATGTTCATGGATGGGAAGAATTAACATCATTAAAATGTCCATACTACCCAAAGCAATCTATAAATTCAATGGAATCCCAATTAAAATACCAATGACAGACTTCACAGAAATAGAAAAAATACTTCAAAAATTTATAGGGAGCCAAAACCACCCACAAATAGCCACAGCATTCTTGAGAAAGAAGAGCAAGGTAGGAGGAATCACAATACCAGACATCAAACTATACTCCAAGGCTACTCTAATTAAAACAGTCTGGTACTGGCATACGAATAGACATATAGAACAATGGAACAGCATAGAGAGCCCAGAAATAATCCCAGGACTCTGTCAATTAATATTTGACAAAGGGGGAAGGAATATAAAATGGAATAAAAACAGTCTCTTCAACAAGTGGTGTTGGGAGAACTGGACAGCAACATGCATAAAACTAAAACTAGACCACCAACTTACACCATACACCAGAATAAACTCAAGATGGATAAAGGACTTAAACATAAGCAGTACCACCATAAAGGTACTGGAGAAAACTATAGGCAGTAAAATTTCAGATATCCTACACAGAAATATATTTACTGATACTTCTTCAAGGACAAAGGAAATAAAAGAACAAATAAACAAATGGGACTATATCAAACTGAAAAGTTTCTGTTCAGCTAAAGAAAATACCAGCAAAATTAAAACGGAACCAACTCGATGGGAAAATACATTTGCCAATGATATCTCAGACAAGGGTTTGATATCCAAAATATATAAAGAACTTATGCAACTCAACACCAGGAGACAGACAGACATCTCAATTAAGAAATTGGCAAAGAACCTGAACAGACAACTCTCTGAGGATATACAAAGGGCTCAGAGGCATATGAAAGAATACTCAACATCACTAGTCATCAGAGGGACTCAAATTAAAACCACAATGAGATACCACCTCACACCTGTCAGAATCAACAAACAACAAACAGCAAGTGTTGGTGAGGATGCGGGGAAAAGAGAACCCTGGTGCACTGTTGGTGGGAATGCAGACTGGTGCAGCCTGTATGGGAAACAGTATGAATTTTCCTTAAAAAACTAAAAATGGAACTGCCTTTTGATTCAGCAATTCTACTACTAAGATTATACCCAAAGAACCCTGAAACAGCAATTCATAAGAACCTATGTACTCCTATGTTCACAGCTGCACTATTTATAATAGCTAAGAACTGGAAACAGTCTAAGTGTCCATCAGTAGATGAATGGATCAAAAAACTTTGGTACATTTACACAATGGAATACTGCACAGCAGAAAGAAAGAACTCTTAACCTTTGCAACAACATGGATGGAACTGGAAAGTATTATGCTTAGTGAAATAAGCCTGTTAGTGAAAGACAAATATCATATGATCTCACCCATTACAGGACAATAATGAACAAAACAAACAAACAAGCAAAACAGAACCAGATACATGAATACAATGAATGGATCTTCAGTGGGGAGGGGGGAGATTGGGGGAAGGGGATGAGTAGGCAAAGAAGGGGAGCAGTTTAGTCAAGGAACTAGTATGGAAGAACCATGGACATGGACAACAAATGGGATTGACTTTGGTGAAGAGTGGGTGAGTGGGGAATGAGAGAGAGGGGAGGGGAAATGGGATGGATGTAATACAACAATAAAATTAAATTTAAAAAATCATATGATCTTATCAATAGGTGTAGAAAAAAATTAAGCACAATTCATGATAAAAAATACTAAGCAAAGTGGAACTGGAGGGAGCATACCTTAACACAATAAAGGCCATATAAGAAAAACCTACTGGCAATATAATAGTCAATGGGTAAACACCAAATGCATTTCCCTTAAAATCAATACCAAGACAAGAGCATCTGCTTTCACCATTCTGATCTAACATAATATTGGAATTCCTAGCCACAGCAATCAAACAAGAAGAAATGTTATCCAAATTGGAAAAGAGGAAGTAAAACTGTCACTATTTGCAGACAACGTGATATTGTACATTCAAAACTGACTAGGCTCCTGCAAAAAACTACTTGGCCTAATAAGTGAATTCAGAAAAGCAGCAGGATACAAGGTCAATATTCAGAAATCAGCAGCATTTTTATACATCAATAATGAACTATCAGAAAGAGAAATTAACAATCTCATTTACTATTGCAACAAAGAAAATAAAGTACCTAGGAATAAATTGAACCAAAGAGGTAAACAACTCATACTCAGAAAGTTTTAGGAAACAAGAAAGAAATCAAGAAAGAAATCAAGGAAAATACAAATAAGTGGAAACATATACTGTGTTCATGGATTGGAAGATTCACATCATTAAAATGGCCATACTACCCAAAACAATCAATAGATTCAACACAATTCGTAACAAGATACCAATGGCACATTTCACAGAATTTGAAAAAATAGCCCACAAATTTATATGGAACCAAAAAAAAAAAAGACCCTGAATAGCCTCAGCAATCTTAAGAAAGAGGAATGAAGTTGGAGGGGCCACAGTACCTAATATCAAACTATACTATAAGACCACTGTAATCAAAACAGTCTTGTACTCACACAAGAACAGACATGTAGATCAATGGAACAGGTAGAGAGCCCAGAATTAAACCTAAGTCTTTTTTTTTTAAATATATTTTTATTGTTGTTCTATTACATTCATCTCATTTTTCGCCCTGCTCTCCCCTTCCCCACCCTCCTTATTCACCCCCCCCACTCACAGTCAATTCCATATGTTGTTTGTTTCCATAGGTCATCAGTGCTAGTTCTTTGTAAACCTATCTCTTTATGGTCAATTAATATTTGACAAAGGAGTGAAAAGCATACAATGGAATATAGTCTTTTCAATAAATCATGTTGGGGGACTGGACTGGTACATGAAAAAATAAAAAAGAAGAAAGAAACTAGATCACCTTCTTGCACCATACACCAGAATTAACTCAAAATGGATAAAAGACTTAAATAAAAGTTGTGATACCATACAAATCCTAGAGAAAAACATAGGCAGTAAAATTTTAAATATCTCACATAGCAATATTTTTGCTGATATATTCCTCAGGGCAAGGGAAATAAAGGAACAAATAAACAAATAGGACTACATCAAATTTAAAAGCATCTGCACAGCTAAGGAAAATGATGAAAGGGAACTTACTGTATGGGAGAACATATTTGTCAATAATATATCAGATAAATGTTTAATCTCCAAAATATATAAAGAGCTTATAGGACTCAATACCAGGAAGACAAACAATCCAACAACAATAACAAAAAATGGTCAGAGGACCTGAACAGATGCTTCTCCAAGGAGAATATGCAGAGGGCCCACATATGAAAAGATGATCACTAGTCATCAGAGAGATGCAAATTAAAGTATAAGGAGATACAACCTAACAGCTGCCAAAATGGCCATCATTAATAAATCAACAAACCAGTGCAGGTGAGGAAGTGAAGAAAAAGGAACCCTACTACATTGTTGGAATGCAGACTGATACAGCCACTATAGAAAACAGTATAGAATTTCTTCAAAAAATTAAAAATAAAACTGCTTTTTGATCTGGTGATTCCACTGCTGGAAATATACCCCAAAAAGCCGAAAACACCAATTCAGAAGAACCTATGCACCCCTATGTTCATAGCAGCACTATTTACAATAGCCATGTGCTGGAAATGGCATAGGTGCCCATCAGTGGATGAGTGGATAAAAAAGCCCCAATACATCTACACAATAGAATACTATGCAGCAGAAAAAAAGGAGAAATTCCTACCTTTTGTAACAGCATGGATAGAACTGCAGACTATTATGCTAAGTGAAATAAGCCAGTCAGTGCAGGACAAATGCCATAAAATTTCACTTTTAAGGGAAATTTAATAAATAAAATAATGAGCAAAATAGAACTAGAGGCATAGAATCTGCTGAAATAGACAGCTGTAAGAGGGGAAGGAGGACCTGGGGACTGATTGATAGAAGTTGAAGGAATGAGTCAAGGAACATATAGGAAGTACCTATGGACATGGACAACAGTGTGGGGATGGACTATAGAAGTGAGGGTTGGGATAGGAGAAGGGGGCAAAGAGGAAAAATTGGGATAGACAACTGTAATAGAATAAAACAATACATATATATACGTGTGTGTGTGTGTGTATGTGTGTGTGTGTGTGTATGGAGAGGGAGATAAGGCATACTATAGTCAATGGAAATTATATGCATCTTGGAGACCCCAATCTGCAGGGAAGAGTGAGAAAATGAACCACACAATTAAGAAGATCCTGGAGAAAATATGCCACAAAACACATTTGAAATGGGACCAGGAACTCCCTATTGCCTTGCTCTAGGTTAGAGTAGCACCCTGAAACAAGTTTAAACCAAGCCCTTTGGGATAGTTTATGGGAGACCCTTCCAAGTTTCTGTTTTAGGAGCACCCCCTTTAGGTTTTGAACATGAATAAAAATCCAACAATATATACAACATCTAGGGCAAATACTGATATTTTTGCACAAGTTTATTCATTGCATTTCCATCTACTCATCTGATGAGCCCCAGTGTCCATTCCAGCTGGGAGACTGAGTTTTACTAAAGACTTGGAAGACTCAAAGTCTTGAACAAGCAGTTAGCCAAGCAGTAGACCATTTCTTATGACATTTGCTGACAACGCACTCTTCCCTGAAGCTTGTGGGAATCAAACTTTGGATCCACCACACACAGATAAAGTGGGCAACACCTGAGGAGGATTTGGATCTTGCTGCTGCTGATACTGCAAGGGAAAACTGGACCTGCACTCCTGAAGATTAAAAACTCCTCTTTCAGAAAGGGACAGTGCCTCCCACAGCTAAATGACAATGTTTATTTTATTCAGTATTTCCCAGACAGTGGCTTCCTTGGCAAATTTATCCTGCTGTTGGATGTGCCACCCAAAACCTCACTCAGGATTAGATCATGGGGATTCTTTAGTCTCTTCGGTTTCTGATTTCACTACAATCCCCCTGTACTACTACTACACACACCCCTCACTAAATGGATTGCTTGTCTACACAACAGGCCTTACTTTGGACACCTATCTGCAACACCATTTCTTGAAACATGAAGCTTCACTTGTTCAGCAGTGCCATTCTTTAGACATCATATATGCCACCATCCGAACACAACCTTTTCCTCATGTAAAGGCTTCCCTCCATTCCTGACCCCACCCCCTTCCTTTAGGACAGTGGGCCCCAACCTTTTTGGCAACAGGGACCAGTTTTGTGGAAGACATTTTTCCATGAATAGAGGGGAGTGGGAGACAGGAGGTGGAGCTCAGGTGGTAATGCTAGGGAAATTTTGCTTACTTACCCACCATTCACCTCCTGCTGTGTGGCCTGGCTCCTAATAGACCACAAACTGGTACCTGTCCCTGACCAGGGGTTGAGGACCCCTGCTTTAGTAGGTAGTAAGAATTTCTGGACTCAAGGATAGGTAAGACTACATCCTTTGACAGCAGGAAGAAACTACAGAAGATGAGGCCTTCATCCATTACCTTTGTATACTTACAAGGGTCCAGAGTTTTAAAGTGGGGAGTTGCTACCATAGACACTCAATTGTAGTGCTGGGAAATCTCCCTGACTTGCCAAGATGGTGGCAGGGGATTTTCTTACACCGAGGATGCCAAAAGCTAGAAATATGAACGTATAGGGCCCAAGTGCACCCAAAGTAGAAATTTGAATGGAGGGAGGAGGAAAGATGGCAACAGAGTAGAGAGCAGTGCTGATGGTGTTCTCCAGTACCAGAGAAGCTAGAGGACAAAATAGGGAGTGAGAGACGTCTTCAGGACCCTAAGAATTGGAGCCGTCAGCATCTGGACACAGGGGAGCACAGCCCAGAGACAGAGGAGACCAGCAGGAGAGTAGCCCTCAGGTCCAGGATCCATCTGGACCAATCAGGGATTATTAAGGGTGAACAGCCATCTAAACCCTTTCTTCTTGTTATTATCATTGTTTTTATTTCTTTTTTCCTTTTGGTTTTTTGTTTGTTTGATATTTGTGTGTTTTTTTTTTTTTTTTTTGTTAAAA
>PVIW01016468.1:0-16583 GCA_004026585.1 Noctilio leporinus | reverse complement strand
ATGTCCATGGTTCCTTTATACTAGGTTCTTGTCTAAGCTGCTCCCCTTCTTTGCCTCTGCCTCCCCCCTCCCCCCAACCCCTTTCCCCCTGACCACTGCAGGCCTATTCCTTGTATTCATACATTTGGTTCTGTTTTGCTTGTTGTTAGTTTTGCTCATTATTGTCCCGTAATGGGTGAGATCATATGATACCTGTCCTTCACTGACTGGCTTATTTCACTAAGCATAATACTCTGCAGTTCCATCCATGTTGTTGCAAAGGGTACAAGTTCCTTCTTTTTTTCTGCCATATAGAATTTCTCTGTATTTTCAATGTCTCAGAATACTCTGTGAATTTGGTGCTCTTAGGGAGCTATGTGTGAATTTGGGGGTCTCAGGATGGTGTCTGAGAGTATGTTATGCTTAGGATGCTGTATGTGAACTCAGTGCTCTCAGAATGTTGCTTGTGTAATTTGGTGCCCTCAGAATGCTGTCTGAATTCAATACTCCCCCATTGCTGTCTGTTGGTCTGTGCTCTCAGGAAAAGCTGCCTGTGATATTGGTGCTCTCAGAATGCAGTCTGTAAATTTTATACTGTCCATCCAAATGCCTTCTATGAGATTGGTGATTTAGAATTCTGTCTGTGAATTCAGTATTGTAAGAATTATGTCTGTGAAAGCAGTGTTCTCAGAAAGTTGTTTGTGAATTTGGTGTTGTCAAAATACTGTTTCTGCATTCAGTGCTATCAGAATGCTTTCTGTTAATTTGGTGCTGTAAGGATCCTGTGTCTGTATTCTGTACTCTTAGGATGGTGTCTGTGAATTTGTTGCTATCAGAAAGCTATCTGTGAATTCTGTACTTTCAGAATGTGTCTTTATATTTAGTGCTCTCAGATGCTGCCTGTGAATTAAGTGCTCTCACAATGCTTCTGTGAACTGTGCTTTCAGAATGTTGTCAGTGATTTCTTTTTACTTTTAACATATATATATAAGTTTTTTACTATTTTTAGAGAGAGGGGAAGGGAGAAAGGCAGAGAGGGAGAGAGACATCAGTGTATGGTTGTCGTTCACCTGCCTTCAGCTATAGACCTGGTTTGCAACCTGATTATGTGCCCTGCCTGGGGAATTGAACCAGCGACCTTTGGGTTCCCAGGCCGGTGCCTTATCCACTGTGCTATCAGCCAGGGCCTGCATGTCTATTTTCTTTCCCAAATTAGGGAAGTTTTCTTTCATTATTTTTTTCAAATAGATTTCCAATTTTTGGCTATTTCTGTTCTCCTTCCGGCATCTCTATGATATGAATGTTGGACCTCCTGAAGTTGTTCCAGAGGCTACTTACAGTGTCCTTATTTTTTTAGTTTCTTTTTCTTTTTCTTGTTCTTTTTGGTTGTTTTTTTCCTTCCTTATGTTCCAAGTCATTGATTTGGTTCTCACCCTTATCCACTCAACTGTTTTTCTCTGTAAAATGTTCATTTTAATTAGTGTATATTTTATTTCTTAATGGATCTTTTTTATGCTGTTGAGGTCCTCACTAAGTTTCTTGAGCATCCTTATAACCCTGGTTTGAACTCTGCATCTGATAGATTGTTTATCTCCATTTTGTTTAGTTCTTTTTCTGGAGTTTTGATCTGTTCTTTCATTTGGGCCATGCTTCTTTGTCTCCTCATTTTAGCAGCCCTGCGTGTGTTTCTATGTATTGTATATATAGCTGCCATTGTTGTGGGAAGGACTCAGGCAGAACATTGAGATGAGGGAATAAGTAGTTTACCCAGAGGAGTCAGTCTCCAAGTTCTGGGCCCCGAGCACAGGTTCCTTCTTATATACTTTTTGCTTAGCGAGCAGAAGCGGAGCAAGCAGGGAATACAGGAGCAAAAGTTTGCACGGTTAGTTTGTCAAAATGGAGCCTGTCCTAAAGTGGTTCCTCTATCTATGGCTAAATTTCCATCACCTGGCTGAATTTCCTGTCACACTGTCAATTCCTATCTTGGGAGCATGGTGTAATGTAGTTGATGGCCTGTAGGTCTAGTGACACAGCCTCTCCAATCACCCAAGCTGGGTATTCAAAGTGTACCTTTCATGATTGCTGAGTACACCTTCCTCTTATAGTAGAGCCTTGATTGCTGTTGGCAGATCAATGGGAGGGATATATGCAGGCCAGTCAGCTGCAGGTATTGGCTGTAACCACTGACCACAAAGATCCATCTTCTGTGGAGGATCAAGGTTATGTGTCCAATCGCTGGCCAGGGCATATACAACAAATGGATGTTTCTCTCTCTCTCTCTCCCCGCATCTCTCTCTAATAAATAAAAAAATTAACATATTGTCTACTTGCCTGCTAGAATATAAGTTCCCTAAGGGCAGGAAATCTTAGATCAATTAAAGGAAGGCAATAAGCAGTTCAGAATTGAATATGTGATATTTGCTGTGTAAGAATATCATGGTATAGGCCCTGGCTGGTGCACAATGGATAAGACATTGGCCTGTGAACCCTAAGGTCTCTGGTTTGATTTCCCAGCCAGGGTACATAACCAGGTTGCAAGCCAGGTCTCCAGCCAGGTCCCAGCTGGGACCATCAGGTTCACAGCTGATGGCAGGTGAAAGGCAGCCATACATTGATCTCTCTCTCCCTCTCTGCCTGTTTCCCTTCCCCTCTCTCTAAAAGTAATAAATAAAATCTTAAAGAAGTGAAAGACTATCATGGTATAAAGTAGACATTATAAATTTATGTCAGATAGAAGGGTTTCTCAGTAAGCAATAATTGGGTTGGCAGTGATAGAAAATTAATCATTTTAGGTCTTTATAGTATATCTTAAAATAAATTTCAATGGAAATAAAGAGATAAATGTAATCCTAAAAAATCCCCTGGAGGGCCTCCCTAGATATCAAAAGTGTATTACATGACAGTAATGAAAACAGATGGTGCTAGCTGATGGCACAGCAGGTGAGAAACCTATTGGTAGAACAGATGAGAGACCCGAGAGAAAACCTGATTAGTTATAGGAAGTTTGGTATATTATAGAAATAGCATTTCAGATCAATGAATAAGAGATAGGTTTTCAACAGATGTTTTATGACAACTGGCTAGTTAGTTTTAAAATCGAATGCAATAGAGATATATGCACTTATGTGGAAAAACATAATAGTTGTATTATTAGTATGAAATAAGTCATCTCCAAAGCATACATATAGCATGATTTTAGTTACATAAAAACAGGCTATCTGTTGCTGTGTAATCTGTTTACCTGCCTACCACTTTTGTGGTTCCTCCACTTCTAGTACATTCTGGATTAGAGAGGACTTATCTTAAACCCATCATGACTGGTCCCCTTGAGAACTGCCACTCTTCATCTTTTGTCCCCCTCAGTGGGGTTCAGCTGACTGTACTCCCAGCTAGCATTGGAACTCTTGGGTCCCAGTATAAGGGTGGAGGCCCTAGACATTCTGTCCTACCCTAAGACAGGCCAGTGTAATTTTTTCTGGAGGGTGATCTGAGCATCAAAACTTCTAAAAGTTCCCCAGATGATTCCAATATGAAGCTGATGCTGAAAACCACTTAGAATTATTCTAGTTGGATCTGGTAAGAATTCTTCCTTGTGGGACATGACACAGAATCTAGTCCAGGAATGCTATTCCCAAGGGTAGGGCATAAAACTCACTAGCTTCTTATAGTTGTGTAGGAATAGAGATGTAGCTGCAATATTTCTCACCAGCCCACTTATTTAAGTGTACAGAATGTCTTCCACAGTTTTCTGTCTGGAGGATAGATGGTTGGACCTTTAGCCACTGTTTCCTGCCTCCACTGGCTACCCAAGTAGGCAAGCAGGTTTCCTTGGCTTCTGAAATGGCCCCGAGTCAAAGAGATCCTTGGTGCTTACTTGAGGAGTCCCATTTGTCAGCTGAGCTGGAGCTGGCCCCAGCTGCATGGTACTGTCTATAGCTGCTGGGGCCAGCAGTAGGGGTGGGCCGAGGGGATGGCATGTGGGCACTCAAACTGCTTTGCATTTAAGTCTTGGCATATCCTTACCCCATCTTTGTTTTTTTAATTTAATTTTTTTAAAGATTTTATTTATTTATTATTTTTAGAGAGAGGGGAAGGGGGAAAGGCAGAGAGGGAGAGAGACATCAATGTGTGGTTGCGGCACCCCATCTTTAAAAGTAAGTGCCTAATAAATAGGGAATGCTTTGCTTCTCTTTGTGTTCTGGCATATTGTCAACAAAGCAGTGTTATGTTTTCAGTCTGATAGAGTAGCTCTTAGGAATATTAAAAGTCATCAAATCCTTAGGTGATGCTTGGCTCCTATTTGTGAATGACAGACTGAGCTTAGAGAGGCCTGTTCAGCTTTTGAAGCAAGCCAGGTGCAGCTTGGAGGCATCAGCAGGTGATGAAGGGTGAGGGGCAAGGGTGAGCATCCTTCCATGGACATGTGTTGTGACTTTTCTTTTTCTTATTTTTTTAAATTTAATTTTATTGTTGTATTTGTTGTGACCTTTCTGTTCCAGTTTTTTTTTTTTCTTTTCCCAATGTATGGTTGCCTTTCACCTGCCTCAAGCTATGGACCTGGCTGGAGACTTAGCTTGCAACTTGATTACGTGTCCTGGCTGGGAATCAAACCAGCGATCTTTGGTTTGATCTCATGCCAGCACCTATTCACTGAGCCACCAGCCAGGGCTCTGTTCCAGTTTTATGAAGTGTGTCCCTGAGTAGCTTCCTTGTCTTGTGTAAAACCTTGAAGGTCAGGGATGCCCATGTAAAGGGTCCCCTCTAGGTCCACCATTTTTAACCTGCTTGGGGACTTGGATCTCACTTCTGAAAGAGGACTTTCACCTTCAGTGTGTAGGCATGCCTCAGATGTGAGAGGGACAAAATGACATTAGAAATCAGGAAAGGTGCTCAGGAGCAGGTATTGTCTGATTTTGCTCTAAAAAATACAGGGGTAGTTCATACCAGCATTTTTAACAATAGCCAAGGCCTAGAAACAGCCAAAGGGTTGATCAGTAGAGTGGATACAAAAGCTGTGGTACATTTACACAGAGAAATACTACATGGCCATAAAAAAGAAGGGCTTTTTATCTTTGTTACAGCATGGATGGATTTGTGAGATTATTATGCTAAATGAAATAAGACAGTCAGAGAAAGATAAATATCATATGATCTCGCTTATATGTGGAGTCTAATTAACAAAATGAGCTGATGAACAAAATAAAAACAAACAAACAAAAAATAGAAACAGAGGCATGGATACATGTAGTAGTCTGACAGCTGTCAGAGGGGAGGGGAAGAGGGAGGGGGAACGAATGAAAGAGGGGGAAGGGATTAGCCAAAGAACATATTTGTCTAATCCCTAGATACAGAAAACAGTGCAGTAATGGCCAGAGGGAAAGGAGGGATGGAGCCTGGGTAGAGGTAGGCAAAGGGGAGAAAGTGGGAAAATCTGTAATAGTACCAATAATAAAATTAAAGAAAAATATTAAAATGTTTCTAAATATAGGGGTAAGCACAAATAGGTTTACAGTTATGAATATGTGAAAATTTATTCTTGTATTTACTTAATTATTACAGGGTGTGCGTGATAAAGTGGCAAAAATTTTAGTAAAATAAACAACATACCACAAAAGTGTTATATTTTGAAATAAATTTATTCTTATATGTAAATATATAAACATATTATTATTTTTTTTCTGAGAGAACAATTTCTTGTTATAATAAACGAGAAATACAAGATTCCACCAAAGCTGGAACAGTTGACAGAATGTGGTTGAACTTACAAACCTTTAAGGAAAATACGCAGGTCAAATAAGTCAATGTATGGAAAAGCTCAAGACTGGTTTGGGATAAACAAAAGAATTACATTCAGAATGGGTATCTTCTGAACCCTCCCCAGTAGGGATCTGCCATATTCTTTCTATTCCTCCTGAAGCATCAGCTTCATCAAATGGCTTTGCCCCCTTTTTAGGCATAAGCCAACCCAACAGGACTCCTTTAGATTTGATGCAAAGCCAAGAGGAAGGTTTGTAAACCATTTTTCAGGGTAGAGAGTATGCAACACATCAAAACCAGCACGTATTGTGGGGTCAATGCCCATGGTAGCAACTTCAATTAAACCACAGCTGCTACCACGTATATAACCTGTTACGTGGCCCTGTAGTTCAGTGTTCCTAATTACACTAAAATATCAATGTGGCAGAGTGCATTTTTGAACTCCAGATTTTCTAACACTTTTAAGAGGCTATTAGAGTGTTTCAGAACAAAACTGTTTCTCAGGAACTAAGGTGTTAGGGAAGAAAACTGATAGGTTATTTCTGGGACTTTTTCCAGGAGTCATAGAGATGAACAGAGAAAGTGTTAGAATGTCAGGGCATACATATATGTATATATATAACAGGTGAAGGGAGGCAGAGGTGTTCGTTCAGAGAAGTTTGGGAGGAGGAAAGAAAACACCCAAAACCCCAAACAACAAAACCAAACCAAACCAAAGCCAATTCAAAGGGCTTCATACAATATAGTATCAAAAAAGTAAAAGGACACACTAAATGCACAAACTGGTGGTAAATTAAGTCCAAGTCTATTGTGATAGGTCCTTCCAGCATCAATCAGGTAGGTTTCTTCTCATCTGTTACATCGTTATTCACAGGTGTGGTAACTTTTAACAAGTCTCTCACAGGAGGGCAGGCAGGCTTCAATCAATCATTGGTTTCAGGATCTGTCTGTGCCATGTAGGCATCCAACTCGGCATCCAGGTGTCCTTTTGTTTTCGACATGTACGCATCCAATTGGTTGTCCAGCTGCTCCTTGGTCAGTACAGGGCGAGCAAGGGCACCTCTCCCTCGTCCATGGCCTCGGCCTCAGCCTCTGCCTCCAAAGCCTCCTCTTCCCTGACCTATCATACCCCGGCCTCTACCACCGATTCCGCCACGACCCATAGCTCCAAGCCCTAGGCCCCCTCTCCCAGGACCTCCATGACCTCAAACACCACCTCTTCTTAAGCCCATTCGGGGAGATACGGCTCGTCCACCTCGGAGCAGGTTTTGACCTCGGAGCTACATCCCGCCCCTAAGTAGGGGCACGTCCCCCATGTAGTCCTCATCTGGGCAGACCTCTCTGGATTATGGGCAGGCCTCATCCTCCAATTGCTCCCCTGGCCAGGGCCCCTATTGGTCAGCCTAACTGTGTCCGGATGTTACTCTTACCCAGGTGCTGCTTTAAGCTTTGCTTTATTTTTAATGCTGCCTGGACAGAGGGTCTGTTCTCCATCTGCTGGGCCAGTCATCTGTTTCTGGCACTGGCTAGCTGCTGCTGTTGCTGCATCGAAGCCCGAATATTCACTGGCATTGGCTGTTTGTTCTTCAGCATATTAGTAAAGCACTCATTTAGAGACATCTTGGTGGTGCTTTTTAGCACAACTTTGGGTGCTGACTGTGCAGCCATCTTCAAATCCCGAGGATAGGTGTGGCTCAGCTGGTTGAGCATCTTCCCACATCGACTTCTAGTCAGGATTGCAGGTTCGATCCCTGCAGCCAAACTCGAGAACCACTGATGGAAGGAAAAGGTCACCAGTGCTCCTCCCGGGGCTGCCACGATGGCTGCGGAAGGGGGGCTGGAGGCCGGCCGAACCTGAGTTGATGATGAAGGGGCTCGGGTTAACTTGTTTGGCAGTTGGCTAGATGCGTAAGCGGTGGACTGCTAGGTTAGTTCGTTGTTGTTGGCTGCTGTCTGATCAACCGATCCACCTGCTTGCCCCGCCTGCCCTTTCCTGCCTTTCGTCTATGTCACCACAGCCACGGCCACCAACTCCCGCTTGGTGTCCAAACAAAAAAGTCATTATTTTTTAAGCTGTTCAAAAAAGTCTCCATTTGCTGCAATAATAGACTCAATTCAACTTCAGAATCTTGAGCACCCTTTCATTAACTTTTCTTTATCCATGGACATCATAATGTTTTCAATCCTAACTTTAACAGCCTCTTTATAGGAATGAGGTTGTTTATTAACTTCCCCCTTACAAATGCTGCATACATAATAGTCTAAAGGATTTGCATCTGGTAAACTAGGAGATTTCCTTTGACCAGAATTCAGGAACATTGACACATTGAGAAATTCTTGCACCTTTTTGGTGTTATGTATTGGTTGGTGCATCATCTTGATGGAAGATAAAATGACGTTCATTTGTGACTTGCTTCATCCACAGTACAACTACTGCTCTCAAAATGTCAAGGTAAATATCAACAGTTACCTTTAAGCCTTGTGGGATGAAAATACAGGTTCATGATATCTCCTTCATTGCTGACAACACCTAACACCATCACTGTAGCAGTGAATTCAATTTTCATGACAATTGGAACTTCATTAAGATTCCCACAGAGCCACCTGTTGTTTCTTCTGTTGACTATTTGGTCCTGCTGAAAATTCTTTTCCTTGGAGAAGAAAATCAGAAGGTTTTTTTCTTTGAGAGTTTTCAGTTTTGTTAGCAGTTTCCTTGCCTTTTCAAAGTCCTGTTCCTTTGTTTGCTGTGGAATAAACTTTCCTCTTCTAAAAACATAGAATTGTATCTAATATCTTCAGCAATGATCTTGTGAACAGTTGCATCTGACATCTGCAGTTCTCTTGCTATGGAGTGCATTGACTTTCCTGGATCTTCATTGATGATCTCCTGGATTCTGTGTACAATATCTTGACTTGTGTGATCCTTGCATACTTATGTGTTTTCCTTGTTGGTCTGGTGACATCAGGATCAGTGTCATACACACCTTCTTCATGTTGTCAACTGTATGTAAAGGGTTATTGAAGTCTTCAATTTCCTGAGCAGTTTACCCTGCATGCAGTTCAGAAGTTATGGTTACTCTAACATCGTATTCCTTCAACATGATGGTTGCTCTCAGAATTTAATACTTTACATCTAAAGCAATGATGTTAAATTATAACCTTAGAAACAATTTTTTTCAAAATTAATAAGCATGTGAAATAAGGAGATGCAAAGTTATTACCAATTTATTGCATGCACCTTGTATAATAACTATTGCTATTAACCTATCCTGTATAACATTATTAACCCACCCTTGTATAATTTTGCCAGTGTGCAGCTTTCTTAATCAGAGAGGGGTCATATAGTGGTGAATGTGGCTTTGAACAAGTGTGTTGTGGTTGAATACTATGTTACCTAATACTAATTAAAGAACAATGACTAGATTCATGAGGTATCTTTGTGTAAACTTAAATATGGATCCAAAGTATACAAATATATGAAAGTAGTAGCTGAGTTTGGTTTTTGAGTGTGAAATAAAAACTCTAAAAAATTAAAGTAGCTTATGAAATCTAAATTATTTTATTTATTAGTGGCTTATAATTAAGTAATTTAAACAGACATATAGCCTGCTCTTTTAAGTTAGATAGTTGCTAGTTCGTAACTTCTAATCTGCCTCCTCTCTTTGGATAGTAACTCTGGTGATCTTTTCAAAATGTTCTTTTCTTTTTTTAAGTGAAATGTTGAGAAACTTTTTGGAAACTCTAAAAGTAAACCTTGCTTTTGAAAAATGAAATTATTTTACATGAATGATTATAATAATAGCATACTTTCATTGTTGATAAAAAATAAATTTGATAAGTAATGGTTTCTTAGTTTCACATCTATGCATATGACCATCACAATGACGATGAGAGAGCAGAAATGCAGTTCTGTCCTAAATGACTTGTTCAAGATCACATCACATAGCCAGTAAGAGAACTGAGCTCCAATAGAAGGCAGTTTTTCTTTCTTTTTCTTTTTTTAAATTTTATTGTTGTTGTATTACATCCATCCCCTTTTCTGTCCCCCTCCCCACCCACCCATTCCCCCGAAAGTCAATCCCACCTGTTGTCCATGTCCATGGTTCCTTTATACTAGGTTCTTGTCTAAGCTGCTCCCCTTTCTTGCCTCTAGAAGGCAGTTTTTCAGGTTACACTGCTTCAGATTTCTCCTGACTGAACTTCTATAAGTACCATCTTTCTGACTTGTAATGTGACCTGTTTAAACAAATAAAGCCTCAAGATTCGAACTCCTAGGAGTCAGCTGTTCTAGAAATGTATTCATGTTCTTGTCATTTGACCTTGGAGGTTTACTCTGTAGTTGCACTGAGTTTTGTGGGTCTGTGTGTTCTTTTAGATAAGAAGTCTGCTTGCAGATCTGTTCTTCAGAGCTTTCCCATTCTGTTATATTTCTGTAGGCCAAGGCCCTGGGAATTACCCTGGCCTGTTGCCAGAACCTATGTATCTTAACATTAGAAGCATTGTCTACATTTAACAGACTGAAAAATAATTTTGAGTAAAAGATTAGATTAATAAGGAAAATTTCAGTTTTACACATATGCAAATAATCTTATATTATTAAAAAAGAACCTCCTTTTTGAACATTAATGACTATTAACAGTAAGATCACATTATTATTTTAAAACATAATCATGACTTAGAAAATAAATATGGATCATGTTTCTGTATTTTATTTTAATCTGTAATTTAAAATATAAAGTTATTTCAAAGAGTGTTTTTGGTTATTAGAATATTTAGCTATATTATATTCCATTTAAATTTAATTTTAGTAACAACAATCTTGAATTTTAGGGTCAACAATACAGTTCAGGAAATGCAAATCCATTGGGAATGCTTCCTAGTCAATATTTTTGTTTTTCAAACAAGGTTATAGACTCTTTTAAATTAATCTAGATATTGTAAAAATAGCTTCAATTGCCACTGAACTTATGGGAATGATTATAGTAGACTGATGAGTTAATCAGCAGCCTATTCTAACCACTGATGTTCTAGATCAATTGCTTTATCTGCCTGGATTGGTTTTCTTGCCTCTTTTAGTGAGTGTCATAACTTTTGTTTATAGCAAAGGTTATTCAGTTTTAATTATGGCAATTTTTCTGAACTATACATTTAAAAAATTTTGTATTAAGGAAAACTTCCTACTCACATAAACAGGATGGTATAACAAACCACCATGCATTTATCTCCTGTATCAGTAACTATTATTCATCACAGAAAATGCACATTTATTGAGTGTCCTAGTGCATGGCAGAGCTGTAGGCACCATGGATTGGGAATCTAAATAGTGAGTATGGGCAGAGCACACATCAGAAGGGAATGTGTGGGGATGATGGAAAATGGTTCATTAAATGGCTATATTTTTCCTCTATTTGATGGGCATTTAGCTTGTTTTCATTTTTTTTTCCCCTCTAACACAAACAGGCAGGTGGCAGTAAACATGCTTGGGTGTAAATCTTTGCTTACTTGTGAGTATTTCTGTAGGATAATGGAGGAGACATCTAAATATGAAGGGGGCTTGGATATTTTCATTCCCCTCTGTGAAAATACTGCTCTAACCTGATAGTTTAGTACTTTTCCTTTTTCTTAGAAGTTCTAAGTTAATTGTTCTCAATGGAAATATAATTATTGGGATTATTTTAAGAAATGCGCCCAAAGGTTGCTGGTTCGATTCCCAGCCAGGGCACGTAACCAGGATGCAAGCCTGATCTCCAGCCAATCCTTCGCTGGAGGCAGGTGAAAGGCAACCATATATTGATGTCCCTCTCCCTCTCTGCCTCTCTTCTTTTCCCTCTTTCTAAAAATAATAAATAAATATTTTAAAAAATGCTAACTGTCACAGCAGACACTCAGAAATCTCTGTGGTTTAAGATGATAACAGTTAATCTCACCAGAGTTCAACATGGGTTGGCAGGAGCCTACTCCATTTGCTGTGTCAGGAACATAGGCTCCCTCCAGCTTATAATACTGGCCCCTGCAGGGGGCAGGAGGGGAGGAGGAAGAAAGGGAGGGATGGAGGCACCTCAGTAGCTCATGTATTATCACCTCTGTTCATGTTTCCGTCTGAATCATTCACTTCACTGGAGGCTGAGATGCTGTGGGAGCCCTTTGACATTGGGTAAACACTGTGTCTGCTCCTTTCTTCCAGTTGTTAAGAAAGGGGCCATTGTATATTGGACTGCATTCACTCTCCAGCCCCACGTAACACATGTCTAAAACACTTGAAGTCTTTGCCCATGAAGGAATGGGAAGTTTAGTCTCTCTTTGTGTGTTAGCATCCTTTTAACTATGGCCATGTTAGGATGGCTTTCACAAGTGTGCCCTAGAAAACTGGCATCAGAGCCTTTCAAGGACTGGATTTGGTGTCATTTCAGTTTTAATGGCAATGTTTGTTCTTTTTTGTTGTTGCTTTAAATGTATTTTATCTAAAAAAGTTTTAGACATAAAAAGTTGTAAAAATAGTACTCAGGGTACCTGTATGTCTTCACCTAACTTCCCCTAATATTAAAATCTTTCATAATCATAATGTAAAAATCGAAAGCAGGAAACTAACATGAATACAATACTTAACTACACATCTAATTTGAATTTTGTGAAAGGCAATACTTTTATAATTGTTTTCAGTTTCCTGTTTGTATATCCCTGATGGATGTACATCACCCATGGGGAGGGGGGGTCTCTCTTTGCTCACAAGTATGTCTTTCTTTCTTTATTATTTTTAAAAAAGATTTTATTTATTATTTTCAGAGAGAGGGGAAAGAAGAGAGGCAGAGAGGGAGAGAAACATCAGTGTGTGGTTGCCTTTCACCTGCCTCCAGCTGCAGATCTGGCTGGAGACCTGACTTGCAACCTGGTTATGTTGCCCTGGCTGGGAATCGAACCAGCGACCTTTGGGTTTGCAGACCAGTGTCTTCTTCACTGTGCACCAGCCAGGGCATTTACCTCTTACTTTATAAGTGAGCAGGATGAACTGAGAATCTCCAAAAGGACCCCAGTCTGGACCCCACTGCTGAGTAATATGTAACCTAGCATTTAGCCTTTTGTGTTTTACTCATTACTATTTTGTTACCTAAGAATTCCCTCCTGACTCTTTCATTGTGGTAAAGTGAGAACTAACTTAAGAGGCCTCACCCTAATTGTAGTTTATGAATGTTTGTGTGTATAATCCCTCAGATCTGAGTGACATATTTTGGAGAAATGATTAGAAAAGGTTGAAAAAGCTTGAATGATCATAAATACTTGGTGCCCAGTATTTTAAAATAAATTTCTTCATTTGTATTATGCTCTCTACACAAAGCTATTTTTTTTTAAAGATTTTATATATTATTTCCAGAAAGAGAGGTAGGGAGAGAGACAGAGAGGGAGAGAAACAGAGAAACACCAATGTATGGTTGCCTTTCACCTGCCTCCAACCACAGAGCTAGCTGGAGACCTGGTTTATAATCCGGTAATGTGCCCTGCCTGGGGAATCGAACCAGTGACCTTTGGGTTCGCAGGTGGGCACCTTATCCATTTTGCTACCAGCCAGGGCCACAGCTATTATTTATTAAGCACCTTTCTATGAATATCTTGGGAAAGAAGATTTCAGAGCATAAAGGTCTGAGATGTGTATGCATTTTCTTAAAAGACTTAACTTTTGGTTTAAATATCAAACCGCAGCCAGTCTCTCTTCTATTTATGCTTAATTTCTTTTTCTTTTTTTTCAATTTTAATTTAATTTTATTATTTTCTTCACCATTTATCCCCCCATACCCTTTTCCATCTTTTTGCACCTCCTCCTCCTATAGTCACCACATTGTTGACTGTGTCCACGAGTTCTTTCTCTTTCTTGGATCAATCCCTCCAGTCCCAATCCTCACTGCCTCCCCCACAACTATATTTGATTCCTAATCTCTAAATGCCTGTATCTTTTGCTTTATATCTTTACTGTAGATATGAACAGAAGAAAGTATTGATGAAATTTGACTATTGTTTCTGAAATGAAGGAATTGTGCCATTTCATTTTTCAGTGGCTAATGATTAGTAATTTGGGCCCAACCCCACATAAACAGAGATAATTTGGTTAATAAGAGTACAAGAAGAGGAAGAGTTACAACTTTACTATTTGTGGTAAGGACATTTAAGATTACTCTTAATAAATTTCAAGTGTACAATACAGTATTGTTAATATAGTCACCATGCTATACACTATATCCCAAGAACTTACTTATTACCAAAAGTTTTATACTCTTTTCACAACATTTTTCCTTTTCCCCCACTCCCCAGCTTCTGGAAATTACCATTCTACTTTGTTTCTTTGACATTGGCTTTTTCTTTTTTCTTTTTTTTTTTTAAGGTTTCATGTATAAGTAAGATTGTACAGTACTCGACTTTTTCTGACTTATTTTATTTAGCATAATGCCCTTAGTGTTTTTTCATGTTGTTGCAAATGGCAGGATTACTTTTATATGTATATGATATGTGATATCTATCTATCTACCCACCTACCTACTCACCTATCTACATAAATATCTCACATTTTTTAATCCATTCATCTTTCAATGAATACTTAAGTTGTTTCCATTTCTTTGTTATTGTGAGTAATGTTGTGATGAACATAGGGTACTCAAATATTTGAGATAGTGATTTCATTTCCTTTGGATATAGTCGTATACCCAGAAGTAGAATTGCTGGATCATATGGTAGGAATATTTTTGATTCTTGGAGGAATCTCCATATTATTTTCCATGTTTGCACTACAAACAGTGAACAAGCGTCACCTTTTCCTCACCTCCTTACCAACATCTGTTATCTCTTGTCTTTTTGATGACAGCTATTTTATTAGGTGGGTGGAGGGTGATATCTCATTGTGATTTTGATTTGCATTTCCTTGATGATTAGTGATGTTGAGTATTTTTTCATGTACCTGCTGGCCATTTGTATGTCTTTTATTGAAAAATGTCCATTCAGGTTTTTTTCCCATTTAAAAAATTGAATTATTGAAGTGCTTCTTTTGTTGGTTTGTTTTGCTATTGAGTTGTATTAGTTCCATATATATTTTTGCATAGTATGATAATGACTTATCTGATATGTGACTTGCAAATATTTTATGCCATTTTCATAGGTTGTCCTTTAATTTTCTTGATACTTTTTGTTTTTCTTATCCCACTGGTTCAGCATGATTGGCTTAAAAATATTTATGTTTCTGTTTCTCTGAGATAGTCTTTATTAATGCAGATAATTTAGCAAGGAAGAAGTATTGGTACAGGCAGCTTACCCATTTATATTAAGGCTGGGATACTGGTTAGCAGTTGAAGATGTGACTGTATGGTCCAGCACGAGTCCACACTTTGAGAAGCAGACTCTGAGGCCTTGGGTGGGCATAGGATCTGACTCCACACTGTCTACTTGGGTGGCTTTGGACAGGTTACTTATCTCTCTGTGTAGAAAGTAGGCAAAATGCTTTGACTGGCATCTGGCACATTATAGATACTAAAAATGGAAGGTTTTTTTTTTTTTTAATTTTTTTGTTGTTGTATTACATCTATCCCCTTTTTGATCCCCTCTGTCCCCCTCCCCACCCACCCATTCCCCCCAAAGTCAATCCCACCTGTTGTCCATGTCCATGGTTCCTTTGTACTAGGTTCTTGTCTAAACTGCTCCCCTTCCTTGCCTCTTCCTCCCCCTCCCCCCAACCCCCTTCCACCTGACCACTGAAGGCCTATTCATTATATTCATATATTTGGTTCTGTTTTGCTTGTTGTTAGTTTTGTTCATTATTGTCCTGCAATGGGTGAGATCCCATGGTATTTGTCCTTTACTGACTGGCTTATTTCACTAAGCATAATACTCTACAGTTCGATCTGTGTTGTTGCAAAGGATAAGAGTTCCTTCTTTCTTTCTGCTGTATAGTATTCCATTGTGTAAATGTACCTAAGTTTTTTGATCCAGTCATCCACTGATGGGCACTTAGGCTGTTTCCAGCACTTGGCTATTGTAAATAGTGCTGCTATGAACATAGGTGTGCATAGGTCCTTATGAATTGGTGTTTCAGGATTCTTTGGGTATAGTCCAAGTAGTGGAATTGCTGGATCAAAAGGCAGTTCCATTTTTAGTTTTTTAAGGAAACCCCATACTGTTTTCCACAGTGGCTGCACCAGCGTACGTTCCCACCAACACTATATGAGGGTTCCCTTTGCCCCGCATCCTCGCCAATACTTGTTGTTTGTTGATTTGCTGATGATTGCCATTCTGACAGGTGTGAGGTGGTATCTTATTGCAGTTTTAATTTGCATCTCTCTGATGACTAGTGATGTTGAGCATTCTTTCATATGCCTCTGGACCCTTTGTATATCTTCCTCAGTGAGTTGTCTGTTCAGGTCCTTTGCCCATTTTTTAATTGGGCTGTCTGTCTCCCTGGTGTTGAGTCACATTAGTTCTTTATCTATTTTGGAGATCAGACCCTTGTCTGAGGTATCATTGGCAATTATGTTTTCCCATACAGTTGGTTCCCTTTGAATTTTGCTGATATTTTCTTGAGCTGAACAGAAACTTTTCAATTTCATATAGTCCCATTTGTTGATTCGTTCTTTGATTTCCTTTGCCCTTGGTGAAGTATCAGTAAAAATATTTCTGCATAGGATATCCAAAAGTTTACTGCCTATATTTTTCTCCAGGACCTTTATGGTGGCACTGCTTATGTTTAAATCCTTTATCCATCTTGAGTTTATTTTGGTGTATGGTGTAAGTTGGTGGTCTAGTTTTATCTTTTTGCATGTTGCTGTCCAGTTCTCCCAACACCATTTGTTGAAGAGACTGTTTTGACTCCATTG
>PVIW01016467.1:0-16581 GCA_004026585.1 Noctilio leporinus | reverse complement strand
TTAAAAAAAAAATCATTTAAAAAAAAAATGACAACTGATTCACAACTATCAACAGAATCTAAAAAATAAAAACAGAAACAAACTAAACACACAACCAGAACAGGAACAGAATCATAGGTATGGCGAGCATTTGGAGGAGAATCAACCGGGAGGAGGGAGAAAGGTGGGGGGGGGGGGATGATGCAGGGATTAAGAAGCATAATTGGTAGGGACAAAATAGATGAGTATGTTAAGAAAAGGGTAACTTCAAAGAACTTATATGCACAACCCATGGACATGAACTAAAGGGGATGAGATTGATGGAGGGAAAGTGGGTACTGGGCAGAGGGGAGCAAAAGGAAAAGAATTTGGGACAACTGTGACAGCATAATCAATAAAATATACTTTAAAATGAAGAACTTTGTGCAAACAACAACAAAAACCCTGCAAATGCAGGCAAATACTAGGTCTACCAGTTGTATAATTTTGTATGTGAGTTTCTTACTCAGTAAGAAATGGCAGTGTGGAAAGAAATCTGGGCTCACCCACTGAGAAGCTAGTGATCTTAGAGGATTACTGAATATCTCTGTGCCTCAGTTTCCTCATATGTCAAACAACGATAGTAATATCTGTGTCTTACAATTGAGATGATTAGAAATAACTTGTAAGAACTCTTTTTAACTAACACATAGGACATCTACATTAAATATTTGATGCCACATCCCAAAATTGTTCTTTTTGAAATTTCAAGACTTAAACAGGAAAAAATACTAGAATAAAGACCTCATAGGAAAGTAGGTTCTTTGATGATATAAGGAGATGGTTAACTTAAAGTAGAACCTTATTCTCTGTTCTTGGCTCTAAAGTAGCCTTGGGTGCTGCCTAAAAGAGAAGACATCATTCTTAGGACAGGGTTTTACAATTCTAGAGGCATGATGAAAGTAAGATGGCTGGATTTGGCATCAGGGAGCTCACCCTGGTTCAGACTCCGCCACTGATTCTGTTAGCAGTGACAAGCAGCTTTGTCTCTGTGTTGGTTTTCGAGGGCTGCCCTAACAAAAACTGAGGGGTTAAAAATAACAGAATTTGTTTTAATCCCCACTAGAGGACATGCTTTTGATTTTAGAAAGAGGGAGAGGGAGGAAGGGAGAGAAGGAGAGAAACAAACAACAATCAGTTGAATCTTGTATGCACCCCCACGAGGAGCCAAACCCACACCCTGGGTGTGTGCCCTGACAGGGAATTGAACCCATGACACTTCAGTTTACAGGACAATGCTCCAGCCAACTGAGCCGCACTGGAGAAAGTAAAATAATAGAAATTTATTCTCTCCTAGTTCTGGAGGCTTGAAGTCTAAAACCCAAGTATCAGCAAGATCATGACCCCTAAGGGTGGAAGGGACATAAATATCATTTCAGGTCTGTAGAAAATAAGCATCTGATATGATCATCTCTCTATCAGAACTCATTTCCGGTAATGTTGATTTAGCTGTTGGGAAAAATAGGCCTTGGAAAATCCTTGCTCCTTTAAATCCTTTAAGAGTATAATGATTACATAGAGAAATCACCAAGCATGCCATTTGATAGGCCTTTTGGATGTTTATTACATCTCATTGTAATCTACAAAAATATTGAAAGTTGAAAAGTATACAAGTAAAAGTGTTTCTAGTAGAGCAAATCAATGAGAGCTCCCTTTGAAATAGCTGTATAATGTCCCCATTGAATGCCCTTATTCTCATCATAAGAACAGATGCTCATAATGTAAATGTGTGCTGTTTTGTGTTTATAGTTATGCACCACATGACATTTTGGTCAACAAAAGTCCACATATGTGATGGTGGTTCCGTAAATTATAATGAATCTGAAAAATTCCTATTGCCTAGTGGCACTGCAACATTGTAGTGCAATGTATTACAGTTGCCTGTAGTATTTAGTGCATAATATACTATGAAGGTTTGCAGCCTAGGAGCAATAGGCTATGCCATATAGCCTAGGTGAGTGGTAGGCTGTGCCATCTAGGTTTGTGTAAGTGTACTCTATGATGTTCACATGATGACACAATTGCCTAACAATGCATTTCTCAGAACTTATCACTGTCATTACACACATGGCTATAATTGTGTCCCCGCCTCATTCATATGTTGAAATCCTAGCAGGAGGTGCTTAACTCTACTGCGTGGCAATAATTCCTCACGAATGGGATTATTGCCTTTCTAAAAGGGGTCCAGAGAGATCCTTAGCCCTTTCCACCATGTGAGGACACAGTGAGGTCACCAGCAATGAACCTGGAACATGACTGTGCTGGTATCTTGATCTTAGACTTCCCAACCTCCCAAACTGTGAGAAGTAAATTTCTGTTGGTTATAAGCCACCCAGCCTATAGTATTATGGTATAGAAGCCCAAATGGACTAAGGTACCCCAGAACTTCAGAAAGTGACCTTATTTGGAAATGTAGTTTAGTTAAGATGGACCCTAATCCAGTATCCTTAAAAAAAGAAAATATGACAGAGAAACAGTTATACACCAAGGGGAAGATAATGTGAAGACACAGGGAGAACATGGCCATCTACAAGCCAAGGAGAGAAGCCTTGGAACAAGACCTTCCTTCACAGCTCTCAGAAGGAACCAGATGAGTTGATACCTTGATTTTGAACTTCTAGCCTTCAGAAATGTGCAAAAATGCATTTCTGTTGTTAAGCCACTTTATTTGTGGTACTTTGTTATAGTAGCCCTGGCAAACTAATACACACACTTTCTGTGTGTTTCTTCCAGTATCCAACCTGAGTGGGGGTCAAGGGAACCCAGCAGCTGTTTAAACTGCAGGTTAGTACTGACCCATGACCTGAAATTTCTGTACCAGTTCCTTGGAGTCACCTTCAGCATTGTTCTTTTTCAAGGATTTGCTTTGCTAAGAATTGGGCAGCTTAACAACAACAATAAAATTAAATTAAAAAAATAAAGAGTTGGGCAGTTTATAAAATATGTCCTATTTGTAATTTTTTCCTGCTTTTTACAATCAACCTATTTTCCAGGACTGCACTTCAAGAGCTTGCCTGACATTCAGCTCCCCCAAGTTCAGGTGTGGATGGTTCCATTGTCCTTGAAGAAAATTAATAGGTGAGATCTGATTCTGTCCAGAGCCTCTGGCTCTCAATTGTAGTGAGAGCACTACTCAAGCAGTTGAGCTTGTGAAGGCAATTTCCACAACTGTGAGGGGCCTCTCAAAACCAGAGAGCTCATTCTTAACTAAAGAAAAGAAAGGGGCAAAGAAATTCAATCTTTTAATGAATAGTCTCTCTCTCTCTCTCTCTCTCTCTCTCTCTCTCTCTCTCTCTCTCTCTATATATATATATATATATACTTTTTTTTTTTTTTTCCTTTTTAGCCAGTACAGGCTACTCTGTCATCTTGGAAGATGTTAGATGTGGGGAAGTGGCCAATTTTCTCCCTTTGTTCTGAGGATGAACTGCAGTTAATTCGTCAGGCTTGTGTCTTTGGCAGCGCTGGCAACGAAGTTTTATATATGACAGTAAGTGATGAGGTAATTTTGAAGAAAAAGTTCAACCACTTCTATTTTCAGTGATGGATTTGCTAAACTGAAAATCTTGGCGGGGGTGGGGGGGCAGATAAGGAATTAAAGTTAAAAGAGTGCAGAGAGCAGATTCTTATTTATTATTATAAATGAAGCAGTTTTGTTTTAGGAGCACTGTGCCTGTTTGAATGTAATTATAGGTTTGTCAGAAATAGAACTGCTTGAACTAACAGTGGTTTTCCCCACAGATTTTTGTTCTTGGCACAAACTGCTGTGGCTGTTTGGGATTAGGTGATGTCCAGAGCACCATTGAACCTCGGAGAGTGGATTCTTTAAGTGGCAAAAAAATAGCCTGCCTCAGTTATGGGAGTGGTCCGCATATTGTCCTTGCAACAACAGGTAACCTTGGAACAGAGTGCAGGATTTTGGTCCCTGCTTTATTTGTTGAGAAGCAAGACTGAGACATCCCCTTAGATCGAGAACATACATTTTGACTGGGCAAGAGTTTCTGGCTCCGCCCTTTGAACTTGACTATGCTCTGGATGTCATGAAACATGAACATATCAAAAGTAAGGTAATGTGGCAGGTGGAATCTAGCAGTTATTGGTACGTTAGATGTAAGAATGGCAGTGCTTCAAGCCCAGTAAGCCCCTTTTGTTTACACTTTGTAAGTGTAAATATTTTGCATTAAAATGGTGAACTCTCTCTAGACTTTTTGAATTTGAGATTCTGACCAATGAACTGAAAGACTAAAGCCAGATTCCAAGATCCCCTCCAACTCTTACCGTTCTTTGACTCTTATGTTAGTTACTGATGTCTGTAATTGGTATTTAGTAATATAAGGAATTAAATATTTTCATGACTATTTCATGAATACGGAATAGTAAGACATTATAATTAAAATATACCTTATAGGTTTTTAAGTATTACTAACATTCTTTGAACAGAAAATAAATTTTATATTCTTTTATTTTTTTAAGATTTTATTTATTATTTTTAGAGAGAGGGGCAGGGAGGGAGACAGAAAGGGAGAGAAACATCAATGTATGGTTGCTTTTCACCTGCCTCCAGCTACAGACTTGGCTGGAGACCTGGCTTGCAACCTCATTATGTGCCCTGGCTAGGAATAGAACCTGTGACTTTTGGGTTCTCAAGCCAGCACTTATCCACTGAGCCACCATCCACAGCTATATTCTTTATATGCTTATTTCACATTAAAACAATAACCTTTTAGGGATTTTGGTGTCCAGTAATAGCAGGCTAGATTATTCAGATCACTTCTTCATTGAGAACAACTGAAAATTCTAGATAAAATATTAAAAATTTTTTCATAAAGGTATCAAAACAAAAAACAAAAAGGAATTATTAGGTCAGATTTAGAAGAAAGTGTGAACTAAGAAGTCAGAGGGAAATCTGAAGTTAATTTTGCCTTAAAGATATCTGCCTATCAAGCCTGATCACTGGTAGCTCTGACTCCAGGGTCAGCACTTCTCTTCCCCCTGTTTCATACACCCTTCCCTTCCCCATCAAAAAAAAAAGAAAAAAGATATCTGCCTATCCACTTAAATGGAGTTGTGGTCTAATGTGCTCATGAGATGAAGAGGTCATAAGTCAAAGACCTCACAAACTAGTATGGGACCACAAAGGGCTAAATCAGGGCAAGGATGAGTCAGTTCTTTCATCCTATAGGACTGAACAGAAGAATTCCTTGGCTCTGAGCAAATCAGGAAGAGAAGAAGAAAGAAAACCTCTCCTTGAGAGGTTGTAACCATGGATTTTTATCCCAATTCATATCAGTCTGGATGGTGCAAGAATTCTCAAGTCTTGACTTCATTAGAGATACCTTTAAGTGCTTTTAAGAAGTTGATGTAGACCCTTTCATTAGGAACACAACTTCATTCTTGGCCTGAGGGAGTACAATACCATTTAAAAATAATTTTCTGGTGGCAATTAGCAGCACATAGTCAAAGACAACCAGGTACATAATGAAACAGGAAGCATGAATAAGAACCAGTGCAAAATAGACAGCAAAAACTGACTACCACATATTAGATGTTAGAATCACCAGACACCAATTATAAGATGCCTATATTTATTGTGTTAGGAAAAATAAAAAATGAGCTTGAAGATACCTACAGAGATCATAAAGATTTGAAAAGGAACCAAATATGCAATATAATTATCAAAATTATAATTAAAAACTCAGTAGATAATTTTAGCTGCAATTTGGACACAGCAAAAGAGAAAATTTATAAACTGGAAGATTGATCAGATGAATTATCTGGAATATAGCACAAAGACAGTATGGTAGAAAACACTGATGAAATGAGTATATACTGTATGTTTCCATTTATTTAAAGTTCACAAACAGGACAAACTAAATTCTGTTATTCAGGCCTTAAACATGTGATCTTTTGGGGTGATCAAAGGTTATGTTTCTTCACACATGGGTGTGTGTACTGCATAATTATTTATGAAGTTGTGCATATATATTTTATGAACTTTGATGAATGTGTATTATACTGTACAAGTGATGTAATAACAAAGATTTTAAAATATTTGATCATTTTATGGTAAGAAAATTAGTGCCTAGAAAAGTGAAAATTTTTATCTTCAATCTAATGATTTTTTTCTATTATTCTTAGCAGCCCTTTTTTCCTGCTGTTTATTAAAAGTTTATCTTCTAGCTATTATAATTGCATTTATTTAAATTTCATCTTGTGGCTTTGAGGTGGAATGTAGTTTATACTCTTCAAATGAATTTTTTTTATGGAATAAGTTTGGTGGAATAGTTTTGCCACTTAATTTTTAGTTTTCATTAATGAAGTAGTATTTTGAAAGCTAATAATGTTTCCTTTTATTGTCAGAAGGAGAAGTCTTTACCTGGGGTCATAATGCTTATAGCCAGCTGGGCAATGGGACAACTAGTCATGGTTTAGTGCCCTGTCATATCTCTACTAATTTGTCAAACAAACAAGTGATTGAAGTTGCCTGTGGGTCTTATCATTCTTTGGTACTAACGTCTGATGGAGAGGTAAGAACAATCAGTATAAACCTCATTAATTTTTTTCAATAAGATTATATGGATTACTACAGCAGTCCTAGAAATATGATCATTTGATGAAAATGACCATCTCTCTCAAATTTAGTCTTATTCTTGTTAACAACTCATAGTCATGGTGTTTATGTGTATATTATGTCTACCTTTATGTAGTAAGAATTTCTGTTACTGCAAAATTTAAAAATATATTGTTTCTTCTATATTGCCACACTTAAAGGGGTTATTTGCAAAAAAGACAAAATCCCCAAATGCTGGAAAAACATGTCTGAAGCAAAGTACATATTCTTATAAATATTATATGATATGTAATAATAATTACTGTTTGTGGTAGATAACACCAATAACTGAATTTTATTAATTAATATATTTTGTAAGAATAAATTTTACAAAAACTTCTCTGCCTATTTTGTGATAATTTGTGGATATCAGTCACTTTGAGAGCAAAGATGAGGTGCCATAAGTATACATTAATGTCCAATTAAGATGCTTTATAAGTTATTGTATTTCATTTATTGATCTCTTCTTCCAAATAGGTATTTGCCTGGGGTTATAATAACTCTGGGCAGGTAGGATCTGGATCAACAGCTAATCAGCCAATCCCTCGAAGAGTCACTGGCTGCTTACAGAACAGAGTAGTTTCGAACATAGCATGTGGGCAGATGTGCTCAATGGCAGTGGTGGACAGTGGGGAGGTAAGAAGGTTATTTCATGTTATTAAAAAAAATTGTTTTCCTTTCCAGTGTCATACCAACATAGCATGTTTCTCATAACAGAGAACTTGATTACTTTTTGTCTTTTGTTGGCATTGAATCTGTCATTTTCTCTCAGGTTTATGTCTGGGGTTACAATGGAAATGGACAGCTTGGACTTGGCAGTAGTGGCAACCAGTCAACCCCCTGCAGAATAGCAGCTTTGCAAGGCATACGTGTCCAGCGGGTATGTCCACTATTGGTTTACATGTGTCTTCAGTGATTAAGATAAAACAGTTTTTCTAGCAGGGTGAAAAGTTTAGCTGCTTGGATATCTTCACTGAAGTAAAGGTTTAAGCTGTTTTTCCCTGAATTGAATTATAGTTATTCATCAGAAAATTTAAATTTCTAGGAACATTCTCATACACAGCTGTTGGACTATTAATTATTAAAACATTCTCCAAGGAAACTTTGGCAGTATATATCAAGAGCCTTAAAAGTATTCGTACCCTTTGATCTATAATTCTATTCCATTCTAAGGAACCAAAGAAAAAGTCACAGAATTAGTGAAGACAGAGCCAAAAAAAAAGAAGGAGGAGGAGGGGAAGGGGAAGGAGAAGGAGATAGCTTTAGCGTATAATAAATGTAGCATAATTTATCTAACCAAACAATAAGTTAATGGTTAAATAAATTATATTAAACTTATGTGAACAGAATGATGTTTACAAAAGACAAAGGATTTTAAATGATTTGGGAATAGTGCTATATGTAATGTTATGATAGAAAAAGATACAACCCTGGCTTGGTGGCTGAGTTGGGCCATACACCAAAAAGGTTGCAAGTTGATTCCCCATCAGGGCACATATCTGGGTTTCCAGCTCAGTCCCTATTTGGGGTGCGCATAAGAGGCAACCAATCGATGTTTCTCTTGTGTTAATGTTTCTTTGTCTTTAAAATAAATAAACATATCCTTGGGTGAGGATTTTTTAAAAAGATACAGAACTGCCCAATAAAGCTATCTGTATATATTTGTATATAAATAGAAAATACTGATCTTGAAATTACTTTTCATATTTATACTTTACTTTTTCACATTGGACAGGTATTTTTATAATAAAAAAATTCTTTTTAATAAAGAAGTGTCTGTTTCTTATTAACTTCACACCTCTTGATCTCTGTGAGCACAATGAATGTCATGCTAAAGCTGAATACTGGGCTCATGTCACTAAAGGACTCATGTCCAACCTCACTATGGTTTTGACCACAGGTAGAGCCTGAGATAGTTCTGAAGGAATTGGTTAACTTAATGCTTGCCTCTCTGGGCAGGCTGCCTCTTCCCTTTTTCTCATTTTTGACTTTTAATGTATTTTGTGGAAGCAAGCTTCCCTCTATTTGCAGGCCTGAGTGGATGTGATGTTTCTCTTTCAGGTCGCCTGTGGCTACGCACACACGTTAGTATTAACGGATGATGGCCAAGTGTACGCTTGGGGCGCAAATTCTTATGGCCAATTGGGCACTGGCAATAAAAGTAACCAGTCCTATCCTACCCCTGTTGTTGTGGAAAAGGACAGGTAATATGTGCATTTTCAAAATAACTTTAATGTTTCTTAGTGATTAAATAAAACTTAGACATAATATAGAACGGTGGGGAATTTACTGCTAGTATTAGAACATTCTTTAACAGGAGCACTCATTCCTTTTTAAAATTGGCTTTTGAATGGTAGGGAAATTTGATTGTATGTTAAATATTCTATTTTCCCGTAGCCATATTTCATCTGCACCTCCAATCGCTACTGTGTGCAAACTACACTGACTAAACCTCCAACAGCTAGTCTACATTATTCTTCTCCCTCACAAATTACTTCTTCACTCCTCATTGTTTTCTGTTTTACATTTTTAAGAGGAAGTTGACAACATTTGCATTCTATCTCCTGTGATTCAGGAAAAGTTGTTTCTCAGCATAAGTCAGGTACAAAAACAGATGACCTTAGGCAAAGGCAGGGGCCTTGGCAGTGGCTTTGGTCCCACTAGGCCCGAAAGTTTCCTCTCAACCTTCTCCACTCTCCTTCCAGCAGAGCCTGTGTCCCACCCCTGACTTCCCTTGTGGCACTGGGTGTTCCAGGAAAATGTCACCAGGTCATGCTTAGGAAAGGCCAGGTCCACACCCCTCCACATCCTAACTCCTCCACTGTGTCTGTACCAGCCACTCTCCAAGAAGCAGTGTTTCCACCTTGTATAATGGCAAAGGTTGCTCTCATTTTATGAAAGTTAATAATAAACATTCAGACATGAATGCAGGAATTAAGTTATTTTGATTTTTTGTGGTGGGTAGTTCAGCATAGATGGTCACTATTGATTTCAAGTAGTAACATTTTATATAGAATGTTATCACAGAAAAGGGAGGCTATCACTTTAAGTGATTTCCTGAAGTACAGAACAGATATTCAAATAATCCAAATAATCTCTGCCTAGTAAGTCATTGTGAAAGTGGTTAATATGATGAGAACAGAGCAGTTAATTAATGTGTATCAAAAGGTTGTTCTAACCTTCCCTTCTCCCAGAGAACACCAGATTGCTTTATAACTAAAGTGGTTAAAGTGTAGAAGGCCTTTTTCCTTAGTATGTTGAACTCCTGTCCCATCATCAGACCAGCACTATGGCCCCCTCCCTCCACACTGTCAGGTTGATGTTTTCTAAGACTCTGGGGCCCTCTTTGAAGCCTCTCTTTCCACTCATTGATATTCTGAGGGAGGAACAAACATTCCTCTACCCTCAACATTCTCTGGTTCATCTAATAATCAAATAGACATGCAACAAGTGAGCAAGAAAAAATAACTGAATTTAATACATATACATATTAAATACATATATATGTATTTTATATACATATGTATGTATGTATGTATGTATATGCCCCTGCACATGAGAGTTACGCTCTACAATGCCCAAGAGGTTCAGAGATAGCAAGGGAACATGGCTATGTAAGACATTTTGAGGTAGAGATGAGGTAAATTGCCTTAGTGGCTTCAAAGGGTCATTGCAAGATAAGAAGAGCAAGTGTTCAGTAAATAGGAGTTTGTCCTGTCCTATAGATAGGTCAAAAGAGGTTATCTCTTATTATGGATAAGGCCGGCCCCTAATTCAGGTTCTCCTAGGTGGTTAAGGGATGGGCAGAAATTTCCATTGAGTCCGTGGCTAAAGTTGCCTTTAGCTCAAACCAATCTGCATACAGTAGAAGCATATCTTGTGGTGACTTATTCTGAACTCCCACAATATCAAAGGCCAACCCTATTCTTCCTTGGCACCATGTTTGGACATGATATCTGCACACCCATCAGCTTTCCCCAGCTCACCTTCTAGGCTATTCTTTTTCTCCCTTTCAGCCTCTGTTGCACACTGTTGCCAGATTAAACAAAGGACTCCATTTTTATCATATTATGGCCCTGTTTACAAAACTGTTTCCCATTTGTCTATCACATCAAATCAAATCTAAACCCTTCAGCCTTGGATTTAAGACTGAGACACCATTGTTCCTAGCAAATCACACTGCTCCCATCTCCTCTTAACATTGTACCTTCTCTAGTCTTGCTGTTTCCACCCTATGCCTACAGATTTATACATGTTATTTCTCTCTGCCTCATATGTTCTTGCTCATCCAAAGCTAATGTAGCCCAGCTGAACTTTTTATTTACTTTAAATACTTGCAGCTGTGCTACACTCTGATGTTGTCTGGGAATTGTTTGCAGTTTCACAGATACCCTACTTCTGTCTTTTGCCCCAGGGCAGCCCATAGTGCCTGAAGCAGCTGTTAGTCACTGGAAGAAACTCTTTTTGAATGTTCACTGTGTTGGGTAGCTTATTTCATGTACTTTTCACCATAAGCCTCCGCCTTTCTTTTCTTTTGTTTTAAATTGTTACAATGGATTATAAGAATTTAAGTAGCTTGGCCTCTGACTCCCAGCCCATGTCTTCCCTCCTACATAATGCATAATGAATAATTATTTACTGAAAACAACAAAGCAGTAAACAGATATTGAAAAAGACACAGTGAAATGAAGATATTATGTGTCCATGGATTGGAAGAATCAACATAGTTCAAATGGCGATATTACCCAGAATGATATAGAGATTTTATGCACGCCCCATCAAAATTCTAATGCCACTTTTTAAAGAAATAGACCAAAAAACATAAAATTTATATGGAACCACAAAAACAAAAAACAAACAAACAACAAAAAAAAATCCTGCAAATAGTCAAAGCAATCCAGAAAAAAAAAAGAATGAAGACAGAAGTATCACACTATCTGACTTCAAATTATACTATAGAGCTATGATAATTAAAAAGAATTGTTGCTATACTCACATGTGGGTATATCATTTAAGGTTAGATGATAATAGTAGATTCACTTTTCTTTGAATAAATATATTTGTTCTATTTCCTACTCCCCCTTTTTTATTTTTTGAAAAGAATATCCTTATTAGGAAACAAAATAGTATTGACCATTTTCTCCATGGAGACAAGATTCATTTTGACTGACATAACTGTGCAAGTAGGAAAGGCCTTACTATTATGAATTGCTCATTAGAAATACACAGTCTCTATGCAGGGGAGCCTTTGGTACTTAAAATACTGAGTAGAAATAGTAATGTTGAGAAATTTCTACTGTTAGGCTACCATTTCTACACCAGACATCATGCTTGGCACTTAACATGTTCTCATTTAGTTCTCACATACTGACCTTGCACTGTGATGAAACTGAAACTTGTAGATACTCAGGCACATTCCAGTAGTCATGCAACTTAGTGGTAAGGCTAGGATTAAAACTTAGCTCCAATATCCAGGGTCTGCACTCTGAGATATATAATCAAGACATACAGCCTCATTTCCTCTAAAAGTCTTGAGCTGTTTTCAAAAGCTGAGAGCTGTCCTCTAATAAATCAGTGAATTTACTTGGGCTACACAAGAAAACAATGTATCTCTCAGCCTTCTGAGGCAAGCTGCCCCAGCAAGCTCCAGGTTGTACGATGACCATCCCCACTCCTTGAGTGGGAAACCTCTAGTCAAAGCACACTGTGGAGGAATGTCTCCACCCTTCATTGCTAGCCCTAGTCAGTGGGGTCTTACCCACCTGTCAGTTGCTCTGTGTTGTTGGGCCTATACCAATTAGTCAATAAAAGGTTCTATAAATGATATTTAGTAAGACATTGTACTGAGTGCTTAGGGGGAGAGAAATAAATCAGTGAATCAGTCTTCCAGGAACTTGTAATCTAACTGAATAGGTAAGACATGTTCACCTGAAAGATGACAAGACCAGGCAGTAGTGGTGTGGACAGGAAGTTCTGCAAGAGCTCAGTTGAATGAGAGCCCTCTTACCTCAGGGCTCTTTGAACCGAGCCTTAAAAGATGGGTAAGATTTCTGAGGTGGAGACAAAGGAAAGCTCACTCCTAATTAATGACTTTAATTGTGAATAAAGGCATTAAGGGGTAGTGAGTACATGTTTGTGTGTGGGGGCAAAAGTCAATTTGAAAGAAGGATGGACATAGGTGGGAGCCAAATGATGGAAGGCCTTAATGTCACTTGTCTGGGTTTTATCTTGTGGGGACCCAGAGAAGGCTTGAAAGTACGTATGAGAATGATATTTTAGAGGATTATTCACCTGCCAGTATTATGCAATTTGGGTCAGAATAGAGAGAAGTTCTAAGGCAGAGACCTTAGAAAGCTGTTCCATTGGTCCAGACGTGTATGATTGAGGTGGTGTCAGATGGGAGAAATTACAAAAGATTTTATGTTCTGTGCCAACTGGATATTTTGAAAAAAGTGGTGAGGAAAGAGAGGCCAGAGATAATTCTGAAGTTCTGACCCTAAGTCATGAAGGACGCTGATACCATTGCTTCCATGGCAAAATCAAGATGATAGCCTTACTCGGGTTAAAGGAATTTAATATCTTCTTTGAATCTGTATGGTGGCTTATTCTTAGAGCAAAGTAATTATTTCCAAATCAACAAAAATAGTGTTTTCTATTAGGAACTGTTCAGAGAACTATCCCTCTGGCAATCATGAATTTAATTGCACTAGAATCTAACACATATTGATCCCAGAAAACTGCATTTTGGGGCTCTTGACAGTCCAGAGAGTTATAACTACTGAATTTACTGTTTGCAGTGTGAGGTGGGGCGACTTATTGCATGCTCCATTTAACCCTAAAACTGGTGATATTTTGATGAAATATTTTTTTGAACCTGGGTCAAGATGGGTTAAGTCTTTTATTATCTACTTCAATAAGTAATATTTTAACAAAAAATTATTTTCTTTTTTTTTCTTCTAATTTTTTTCCTGGTCTGTATCTGTACTCTCTTAGATTATACTTGAATTTCAAAATGGGATGGTACATTTTTTTATCCTCACCCAAGGATATGCTTATTGATTTTACAGAGACAAGAAGGGAGGGATAGAGATACATAGAGAGAGAGATATTGATATAGATAGATGGATAGATAAATGATTGATGATAGACAGATAGATAGATAGATACAGACAGACAGACAGACAGAAATCAATTGCCATTGCCTCCCATAATGCGCCCTGACCTGGGATCAAACCCACAACCTAGGTATGTGCCCTGATCGGGAATCAAACCTTCAACCTTTTGGTGTATGGGGCAATGCTCCAACCAACTGACCCACCGGACAGAGCAGGATGATACATATTTTTATAGGCTTACTGACTAGAAGTAATAACAAGATCTTCATTGGTTATAAGTGCATTGAAATATAGCTTCAATATAAAGACCTGTATATTGCCTGAAAATTTAGGAGATAAGGTATGTAAGTCTTGTTTTGTTTTTGAAATCAAACCTTAGGGAAGGAGAGATCAACTCATTTCTTCTCTACTTGGTGTTTGTGGATTTAGAATTATAGAAATTGCAGCCTGCCACTCTACCCACACATCTGCTGCCAAGACCCAGGGCGGGCATGTGTACATGTGGGGCCAGTGCCGGGGCCAGTCCGTGATCCTGCCTCACCTTACCCACCTCACCTGCACAGATGACGTGTTTGCCTGCTTTGCCACTCCTGCTGTCTCCTGGCGCCTCCTCTCTGTGGGTGAGCTGATCACTGTCCATTTGAGTGATGGTTTGAAAACTAGGAAGAGAACTCTGATGTTTTTATTTTTTATTTATTTTTTATTTTTATTTATTATATTCAGAAAGAAGGGCAGGGAGGGAGGAAGACAGGGAGAGAAACATCAATGCATGGTTGCCCCTCACCTGCCTCCAGCCACAGACCTGGCTGGAGACTTGGCCCTCAACCTGGTCATGTGCCCTGACTGGGTAATGGAACCAGTAACTCCTGGGTTCGCAGGCTGGCACCAATCCACTGAGCCACACCAGCCAGGGCTGGTGTTTTTATTTTGACAGGAAGACTTTGTTAAGTGCAGTGTCATATAATTTATTTTCCTTTAATGGACTCCTATGAAAAGGAACTAGTTTGATTGATTTGTTTTTCTTAAAAGTATCAGACACCATCCTCGTCACCAAAACAACCCAAAATAACAAGCAAAAAATAAATAAATAAATAAAAACAAAAAAAGTATCGGGCACCAATATCACAAAGTAAATTAAAGGTACTTTTATTTGGCTCCTTTTTAATTTGACTGAGAAACTGTATGTCTTTATTTTAGCTAGTATGTTTACTCAAACATTCAAAACTTAATTTAATGAGGTAGTTTTGGATTTTATAGTTGTTGTTTTGCCAGATTTAGAAGCATGTGTGTAAGGTTCTGATCTTTAATGATTGCAGAGGTGTGAATTCATTTTTAAGGGAAAAAAGCATTGCTCAGTTGTTCAATTATTTTGGAGAATTGATATTTTCATGAGTGCCTACAGAGCAATGCTATATTGCAACGTGCATTTCATTATGTTCTGTAGTTAACTCAGAAACACTGGTGTTGTTATTATCTTAGAACCTGACGACCACCTCACAGTAGCTGAGTCACTGAAGAGGGAATTTGACAACCCCAATACTGCAGACCTGAAATTTCTGGTAGATGGAAAGTATATTTATGCACATAAGGTCCTTCTCAAAATTAGGTAAGGAATCATTTCTTTTGAGAATTGAAAGAAATACATTTATTATTTGCTAATCTAAGGAACTACTCCAGGCACTTAAGTAATTATGAAAAAAATATAAGACAGATTTTGCCCTTATGAGTTTATAGTGCAGCTGAGGCAAACACATTATACGTGAAACAAGAAATAATAGAGGCCAGATGCAATGAGTTCCAGGATTATAGTTTGGGGAATAAGTACCCTCGACTTCCTTATAGGACTTTACAAATGGTCTGTCCACCTTGGTTTCAGAGAGTAGCCAGCTTGCAGCTGGTGAGTGCTTTGAACACTGCATGGACTGCTTCAACACAAGTAAATGTCTTAGCTAGGAGCTAGGCTCAGCCCACCAACATCACTCTCCTCAGTCATCTGTGGGGATACTGAACCTTTAGATGCTGGAATAAAAGAGAAGATAAGGCTTCTCTAAAGCAATAAGATCTAGGGTAGAAGTAACACATTTAAAAAAATCAAATATATTTATGTGTAAATGCATATATTTTTATGTGTATTTACACATAAAAATACATATGTGTACATATGTATATATAGTGTATACACATACACACATATATACACATATATATGATATAGATTTTTGATCAATGAGTTGCGTTCACTTAAAGTATTCATTTGAGGAGCTTTGATATATGTGTACACCCATGAAAGCATTGCCCCAAATCAAGATAGAGATCTTTTCTGTCACTCTTCAAAGATCCCTCCTGCTTCAGCTGTGGGGCAGGCAATCTTCTTTCTGTCAATATAGATTAGCTAGCATTTTCTAGACGGTTAATACGTAGACTTATATGATATGTATTCTTCTCCACCTGGCTTCTTTCTTTTAGCATAATGATTTGAAAATCATCATGTTGTTGTATAACAGATAAATAAATCCTATTGTAACAAATCATAAGCTTAACATAGAATTTTAGTCTTGTTTGCCTCTTATTAAAGTCAGGCTATGTAACATTTGTTCTCTCTTACTACCATCCATAAACTTTCATAAAAGGTAGGTGTGTACAATCTTGAGAAAGAAGAACAAGGTAGGAGGAATCACAATCCCGGACTTCAAACAATACTACAAGGCTACTGTCATCAAAACAGCATGGTACTGGCATAAGAATAGACATATAGATCAATGGAACAGAATAGAGAGCCCAGAAATTAACCCAGGACTCTATGGTCAACTCATATTTGACAAAGGGGGAAGGAACATC
>PVIW01016466.1:0-16586 GCA_004026585.1 Noctilio leporinus | reverse complement strand
GTTCTAGCCATAGCCATCAGAGAAGAAAAAGGAATCAAAGGTATCCAAATTGAAAAGGAGGAAGTCAAACTGTCATTATTTGCAGATGATATGATAGTGTACATACAAAACCCAATAGGCTCCACCAAAAACTTACTTGACCTAATAAGCAAATTTAGCAAAATAGCTGGATATAAAGTCAATATTCAGAAATCAAAAGTATTTTTGTATACCAATAATGAAACATCAGAGATAGAAGCTAGAAAGCAAATCCCATTTACCATAGCAACAAGAAAAATAAAGTACTTAGGAATAAACTTAACCCAGGAGGTAAAAGATCTGTACTCAGAAAACTACAGAACATTCAAGAATGAAATGAAGGAAGATACAAATAAATGGAAGCATATACCATGTTCATGGATGGGAAGAATTAACATCATTAAAATGGCCATACTACCCAAAGCAAACTATAGATTCAATGCAATCCCAATTAAAATACCAATGATAGACTTCACAGAAATAGAAAAAATACTTCAAAAATTTATATGGAGCCAAAAACACCCACAAATAGCCACAGTAGTCTTGAGAAAGAAGAACAAGGTAGGAGGAATCACAATACTGGACATCAAACTATACTACAAGGCTACTGTAATCAAAACAGTCTGGTACTGGCATAAGAATAGACATATAGATCAATGGAACAGAATAGAGAGCCCAGAAATAAACCCAGGACTCTATAGTCAATTAACATTTGACAAAGGGGGAAGGAACATAAAATGAAGTAAAAATAGTCTCTTCAACAAATGTGTTGGGAGAACTGGACAGCTACATGCAAAAAGATAAAACTAGATCACCAACTTACACCATACACCAGAGTAAACTCAAGATGAATAAAGGACTTAAACTTAAGCAGTGCCTCCATAAAGGTCCTGGAGAAAAAATATATGCAGTAAAATTTTAGATATCCTACACAGAAATATGTTTACTGATACTTCACCAAGGGCAAAGGAAGTCAAAGAACAAATAAACAAGTGGGACTAGGACTATATCAAATTGAAAAGTTTCTGTTCAGCTAAAGAAAAAACAGCAGCAAAGTTCAAAGGGAACCAACTGTATGGGAAAACATATTTGCTAATGATATCTCAGAGAAGGGTTTGATATTCAAAATATATAAAGAACTAATGTGACTCAACACCAGGGAGACAGACAGCCCAATTAAAAAAATGGGCAAAAGACCTGAACAGACAACCCACTGAGGAAGACAGACAAAGGCCCCAAAGGCATATGAAAGAATATTCAACATCACTAGTCATCAGAGAGATACAAACTAAAACCACAATAAGATACCACCTCACACCTGTCAGAATGGCAATCATCAACAAATCAACAAACAAGTGTTGATGAGGATGTGGGGAAAGGGAACCCTGGTGCACTATTGGTGGGAATGCAGGCTGGTGCAGCCACTATGGAAAACAGTATGGAGTTTCCTTAAAAAACTAAAAATGGAACTGCCTTTTGATCCAGCAATTCCACTACTAGGACTATACCCAAAGAACCCTGAAACACCAATTCATAAGAACCTATGTACCCCTATGTTCAGAGCCGTGCTATTTACAATAGCCAAGTGCTGGAAACAGCCTAAGTGCTCATCAGTGGATGATAGGATCAAAAAACTTTGGTACATTTACACGATGAAATACTACACAGCAGAAAGAAGGAACTCCTACCCTTTGCAACAACATGGATGGAACTAGAAAGTGTTATGCTTAGTGAAATAAGCCAGTCAGTAAAAAGACAAATACCATATAATCTCACCCATTTCAGGACAATAATAAACAAAACAAATGAATAAGCAAAACAGAACCAGATACATGAATACAGTGAAAAGATATCCAGTAGGGAGACGGGAAGGGGGAGGAGGGAGGAGGGAAGGAGGAGGCAAAGAAGGGCAGAATTTAGTCAAGGAACTAGTATGGAAGAACCATGGACATGGACAATAAGTGGGATTGACTTTAAGGGGATTGAGTGGGTGAGGAAGGGGACAGAGGGAAGGAAAAAAGGGATGGATGTAGTAAAACAACGATAAAATTAAATAAAAAAAATAAATGCAATTTTTGGCAAAATTGCTGAAACTTTTAAAGTCTGGAAATTAAGTCTTTGTCCTATTGTGAATTGACCTGGCATCAGAAATGCTTTCCCTTCTTGGACTCATGTGGACACAGCAGCAAAATCTTGGAGGGTGCTGGTAGGTCTTTCTCAGGTAATAGAGTAGCTCAACAGGTGAAGAAAGTATCCTTCAAAACAGCTCTTAAGCTTGTGATGATGGGTGGCTGGATCCCTGCTTTGGAATGGAATTAAAATCTTCCAGGGAATTGACACATTGACTATTTAAAAAATCTATGAGGCCCTCCAGTCCTTGGAGGCTCTTTATAGATTGTGACTTCTCTGCTTAAGTGTCTTGAATTTTATAGTTATGTTATTGGCTGGACCTTCTTTGATGGAGGTTTTTTTTTAAACATTGTCAAGAGATTTGTAGTGAATGTATTTACTTCTTGGGAACTCTACCCTGAAACATTTTCCTCATGAGAACCACATTCCCTTGATTCTCATTATATTTTGTCTTGATAGCAAGCAGGAATCATTACTACATATCTAAAAAGTGTGCTGTGAAGATACAACATGATTTCGAATTTCTGTGATTTCTTTCTTTGAGTGTTGCAGGATCACACATTTACCCACGTTATTGGCAGAAATGCAGTGCAAATGTATTCAGTTTTTAGTAATTGAGCTAATCTTCCCCACATGTTTCTACCTCTCTGAATATTGATTAAAAAAACCCAATCCTACATTTAGGTAAGTTGAGTAAAATTTAGTCATCTTTAGTTTAAAGTCTTGATGACTCCATTGTTCTCATGGCAGTAGAGACAAAGGATGGTTTCAAATAGTTGGAGTATTCCTTGGATACTTGCTTTCTTTGTTGGGATGTGGCAGGTTTGGTAGGCAAGTTGGACCTTTCAAGTGAGGATGTTCCCATTTGAAATTGTGGGTAACTTGTTCCCACACAAACTTACTTGGAATCAGTTGGGTGCTAGGGTTTGTTTGTACTGGCTTGCAATAGCTTTCTGTTAAATTTTCAGGAATTTTGTAAGCTCTATGTTAAACTTTCAATTAAACTTTTATTTATTTATTTATTAAGGGGACACTAGTTAACAAAAATTTTTCAGGTTTCACATGCACAATTCTATAATACATCCTCTGTACATTTTATTGTGTGTTCACCACAAGTCAAGTCTGTATATCACCATTTATTCCACCTATAACCTCATTCACCTCCCCCCATAACTTGCAAATAAATTTAAACTTCCAGTAAAATATACATTTTCAGTTAAACAAATTACATTAAAATGTAATAATATTAAAAACTAATTATATTTTAATTATTTTACTATTTTACTACTGTCTGTAAAGCTATTCATATCCTCATACCTTTATAGTAGAAATATTATATAATGGGGTACTCTCACATGACATATGTACTATTAAAGTTTGGAACTGAATGTGGTTGAAGTATTTAAACCATAGGAATTGGCAGATAAGAGCATTTTGGGGGGTGGGAGTTGGGAGAGTCAGTTTTTAAACATTACCAGCATACCACTAGCTGGAATCCACAGTTCTTGTTCTTGGCATGTGGTCTGAAAGTCACTGCATGCAGTTTGACTCTGCTTTGACTACAGCCTTGTGCTTCTGCACTGTCATTTCTAATACTTCTCTGGGTGGGCTCAAGGAGTTCTGGTATTTTATGAGGTATGCCTGCTTACGCTTCTAATTTAATTAATTTATTTTAAAAGATTTTATTCATTATTTTTAGAGAAGGGCAGGGAGGGAGGCAGAATTGGAGAGAAACATCCGTGTATGGTTGCCTTTCACCTACCTCCAGCTACAGCCCTGGCTGGAGACCTGGCTTGCAGCCTGGCTATATGCCTTGGCTGGGAATCGAATCTGCCACCTTTGGGTTCCCAGGCCAGAGCTTATCCACTGAGCCACCAGCTAGGGCCCATCTCTAATTTTAAACTTATTTAGAATAATATAGCAGAAGACTCAAAGTGAATTCTAGTATTTCTGATCCATAAGTTGCTAGAAGGATGATTGAAATACTCTCACTTTCTTCTCCTTTCCCTTCTCATCCTGTTTATACTGTGACCCTAAGGATGGAAGATAGAATTTGTTTTTCTAGAAAGCTCTTATTTAAGGGAAGGACCCCTTGGAGAGTATTTTTGTTTATGCAATAATAAGTCATATGCTTATTTATTTATCCCTGGAAGACTCTGAAATTTGTGAAGTAAAGGCAAATGCTTTAGCTTGAGATATGAAGATTCCATTTAACTCTCTAAAATCTATCCTTATTTTTAATTTTCTTGGAGGATTATTTTGATATTTCTTAAATTTTTTGTGCCCCAAAGTTGGAGCATTTTGGAGAGTGTGGCATCTGTGGACTTAAGGAGTGAAGAGAAGCCCTGGCTAGTATGACTCAGTGTATTGAGTACTGGCCCACAAGCCAAAGCATTACTGGTTTGAGTCCTAGTCAGGGCACACATCTGGGGTTTGAGTCAGGTTCCCAGTTGGGGGCACCTGAGAGGCAACAGATTATTGTATCTCTCAAACATCAATGTTTCTCTCCCTCTCTTGCTCCCTCCCTTCCTCCTCTCTTTAAAAATATAATAAGATAAAATGAAATAAAACAAATGGTCTAATTATTAAAAAATAAAAGGTGTGAAGGGAAGATCAAGGAGAACTCCTCTTTGTAGAACAGAACAGTGAGGTCATGCAACGAGGTGGAAGGTAGGATGAGAAAGACATGGCCAATAGGAAATTTCTATAAAAGCTCCAAATGATGAACATGAAGAACAATAAAATTTGGTATTTGGTTTAAAGATTTACTTTTTCTGAATCATAATTCTGTATGCTATCCCAAAGTCTTTGACATTTATTAAATATTATACCTATCTATTCTGAATATAGAGGGAAACACAGAAATTTTTCCTCATATGGGAATTCGTCTTTCTCTACATCTTAGTACATATATTTATTTCTATGTATTTTTTTTCCTTAGCTTTGGATGTTTAAGTTCTTCTGCCAGCTAATTTTGGGTTATCCTTTTGGGATACATAGAATAAGAAAGCCTTGGTGATAGGAGTTAGAAAATAAAAGTAAAGTGTTTTTCATGCAACAAGTATTTTATTGAGCACCAATATATGCTAGGCTCTCTTTCAGATGTTGAAGTACATAACTGAATAAAAGATCCCTGTACTCAGGTTGTGTATATTCTAGTGAAGATAGAGAAAGAATAGACCTTTCAGAAAACGTGCTTTTGGACATACAGTGGCAGGCTGACAGCTCTGTGGTGATGGTGGGGTTGTGGGGTGGAGAAATTGAGCAAAAAAGAAAAAGGACTTATGGATAAGGAAAACACTGTGGTGATTTCAGGTAGGAGGAATGGGTGGTTGGAGGTGGAAGAAGGTATAAGGGGTTTAAATGGTAATAAAAAATACAATAAAAATACATTGAAACTAAAATTAAAAAAGGAAAGTATAGGGTAAATAAACTTGACCCTCAGAACTGGACCCCGTGCTGTTAGAGTGAAAAAGCTGAGATGTATAAAAGCAAAGCTGATGTCATGTATTTGCTGTAAGTTATGTAATATATGGAAGGAGGCTTATTTGTTCCCATGAATATTTGTGGATGAATCTGGCTTCAGTGTCCTTTGACTTGAGGCTTTTGGTGCTCTCTGTAACCCTAAGTGAGAGCAAGATAGAACATCCTATTGTTTAGTTATTTTCTTCTAGTCCTTGTGGTGTCTGTGGAGTTTCCAGAGCCATACTGGTACTCAGATATCTGGAGCATTTTCTCACTGAGGCAGTTAAATTTTCTTTAGTTCTAGCTCCTAGAAAAAAAACAAATAAACCAAAAGAATGATGATAGAAGATATTCTCATCAACAAGAATATACCCTATCTCAGGGGTGAGTTACTCACTGTTCCATGTAGCTCAGGAAAAGCTACATATAAAGCTATATATAAATGTATCATTACTCTGGAGGAAAGAACTTGAGAAAATTGTATTATGCTTTTTCTCCAGCCTATCCTAATGGTTTCCTTCTTTGTCTTATCTTGTCCAGGGGTGATAAATACTTTGAATGTCACTAAGCCCCAGGTTACTCAACTTTTCCTTATGGTTCTCGTATCTGTGTAAATAGCCCCTATGCAAAAAATCCTTCCCCAAATTATCCTGTTTTGAGTGGTTTACCTATTTTTTTTTTTTTGGGAAATCCGTATCATCTATATGCCCTAAGAGTTATTTGTATATGTACTTAGGTGTACAGGGCATTGAAGGTCAGTTGGAAGAAATATAAAGGCCAAGATCCTCATTAAAAACAATTTTTAAATCTGGAGAGCATAGTTTGACACTCTTCTAAGAAAATTTCTTAAAAGATTAGATAGATAGTATGAATTTGGATGGGAAGTGTATTCCACATAGAAGGGACAACTTGAGCAAAACAATGGCAGGTAAATATTGGGTATGCTCAAGGAATGACAGTAAATCAGTGAAGATAGGAGAGAAAAAGGAGGGTAGAGATGTCTTGGGACATAAGGGTTGATGGGTCCAGATATTTTTTTTTTAAGATTTTATTTACTTATTTTTAGAGAGAGGGGAAGGGAGGGAAAAAGAAGGAGAGAAAACCAGTGTGTGGTTGCCTTTCACGTCCCCCCAAATGGGGACCTGGCCTACAACCTGGTCATGTGCCCTGACTGGAAATCAAACCATTGACCCTTTGGTTCACCAACCAGCACTCAATCCATTGAGCCACATCAGCCGGGACTTTGAAATTTAAAATCCAGATTAAGGAATCTGGCTTTATTTTACAATCACTGGAGAGTTCTACAAATCCTATATTTCAGAAGGATAATTTTTACTATGATGTGGATGATGAAAAAAGACAAAAGATTACTTAGGAAGAAGGAGAGACATTCTAAAAGTTAAGGGGACAGAATTTTATGTCTGAGCACATAGGAAGAGTGAGGGACAGAAAGGAAACATAAATAATTCAGTATTTTCAAGTTTAACTACTTAGAAATGTTAATACAATGCACAACAAAGCAGAATTTATAAATGTTTAGTTTAGAGACAAAAAGAATGAAAGAGTTTGGGTGGCATCATGTCATTTTTTCCTCTTTTGCTTTTTTTTTTTTTTTTTTTGGCATAATGTAACTCTGAAGAGGTTCACACATTGTCACTCTATTCAACCACCTTTAAAAAATTCTCATCCCCAAATATGTTCACTGATTTTTTGAGAGAGAGAGAGAGAGAGAGAGAGAGAGAGAGAGAGAGAGAGAGAGAGAGAATGGAGAATGAAGGGGAGGGAAGGAGGGGAAGAGAGGGAAGGGAAGGGAGGGGACCAAAGGAAGGGAAGGAAGGGAAGAGAGGGAAACATTGATGTGAGAGAGAAATATTAATCAGTTGCCTCCTGTATGTGCTTCAACCAGGGACTGAACCTGCAACCATTTAGCGTAGAGGATGACACTCCAACCAGATGAGCCACCTGGCCAGGGCATATTCTATTTAACCTTTGATAAGGGATTTTCTTATACCACAATATAGTAAGAGCTGGTAGAAATAACGTATCCATTTATTTCTAAACAAATAATGTAAAACAATTTGGACCAGTTTAACAAGATAGAACAAATTATGAATCTAAAGAATTTAGAAGTTTCTTTCAAACAGAATTAAGTTTAATTCATTTATAGTAGAAGTAGCTAAAAAGAGGGTAGCAATAGAGATGTAGGGAGTTCCTCAGCCTACAGTTACTTATTTTCCCTTGCAGCCCTTTGACCTGCTGTTATTCTTTTCAGAGCAGACTTCACTTCCTGGTTCCTTAGTGTATAGATGAGTGGGTTCAGTAATGGAGTGACAACAGTGTAAAACACAGCCACTGTCCCATCCAAGGGGCTCTTGGAGCCGGCCCGAAGGTAGATAAAGATACAGGGGACATAGTAGACTGTCACCACAGTTAGATGGGAGCCACAAGTGGAGAAGGCCCGCCGCCGCCCATCCATAGTGGGTATCTTAAGGATGGTATGGACTATGTTGGCATAGGAGAGCAGAATTAACATGAAGCAGCTGGCAGCCACTACCCCAATGTCCACAAAGGTCACAAGCTCATTGACAGTTGTGTCAGCACAGGCCAGTCTCAATACTGCAGGGATGTCACAGATAAAGTAATCTACCTGGTTGGGCCCACAGTAGGGCAGGCGAAAAGTCAGGGTGGCTTGGATAGATCCATGGATGGAGCCAGCTACCCAAGCACCAGACACAAGGATGGTGCAAAACTTACCATTCATGAGCATGGGGTAGTGCAGGGGCCGGCATATTGCCAGGTACCTATCGTAGGCCATCAAAGTGTAGAGGAAGCACTGGGTGCTGCCTAGGAAGTGAAAGAAGTACAACTGAGCCACACAGCCACCAAATGGGATTGCTTTGTTGGCAGGAGTAAAATCCAATATTAGACGAGGAACAATGACTGAGGAGAGCCACATGTCCAGGAATGAGAGCACACTCAGAAGCATGTACATGGGGCGAGCATGGAGCTTTGGGTCAGCCCACACTATGAGCAGAATGAGTAGATTCCCCAGCTGAGTCAGGATGTAAATGATGAAGAAGATCAGGAAGAGGAGGGTCCTCAAATTTGGGGGGTGAGATAAGCCCAGGAGAATGAAATCTGTCACCATGGTGTCCAACGTTGTGTTTTTGGTCTTTCCCATGTCTTTCTGTAGTCTGCTAAGAAGAATAGTAAAATCAGATAAGGGAAACATGTACAACACAGGGAGGTGGTGAGAGAATGCTTTTGTCTGGTGAATAATGCCCAAGAATTTTTAGAGAAACTGAATAATATTTAAAAAAATTTTAAAAAGAAGAAGTGGTGTTGTCATTAGTTATTTTGGTTTACTTGATAAGAGAAAATTAAGAGGCTGGTTAATTTTCCAGATGGATGGGAGCTTATTTGTTGGGAGATACTTGGAAGTGGAATGTGATAGATCAAGGAACTGATTGAGAGGGACTTATAACTCCAACCAAGAAGTGTTCACCAAAGAAAGGTTAACATTGAGGCTGTGCAGTGTGGAATGCGTATTCCATAATTATGATATTTACTTTTCCCTCCACTTATCATTATTGCAATGCCTTCTCTTTGCCTTCAGCTAAAATTCCATCTTCTCACAATAGAATGCAAAACTATTCATTATCTGGCCCTTACCACTCCATTACATTACTTTTTAAAAACAGATTTTATTTATTTTTAGAGAGAAGGGAAGGGAGGGAGAAGTAGAGGAAGAGAAACATCAATGTGTGGTTGCCTCTTGCACGCCGTCAACTGGGTACCTGGCCCGCAACTCAGGCAGGTGCCCTGACTGAGAATCTAACCAGTGACCCTTTGTTTCTCAGGCCGGTGCTCAATCCACTGAGCCACACCAGCCAGGGCTCCATCACATCACTTTTATTTATTAACCTTACCCCTACAATTCTTTGTTATTGTTCAGATGTACAGGACTTCTAAGGGTTTTCTCAGTAACATGTTCTTGTGCACGAGCTGCCTTCTCTGCTTTCTCACATACATAATGCTTCCTTCACCAAAATTTCTTTACAATAGCTTTCCTAGGCCCTGGCTGGTGGCTCAGTGGATAGGCGCTGGCCTGGGAACCCAAAGGTGGCTGGTTCGATTCCCAGCCAAGGCATATAACAAGGCTGCAAGCCAGGTCTCCAGTCAGGTCTATAGCTGGAGGCAGGTGAAAGGCAACCATACATTGATGTCTCCCTCCCTCTCTGCCTCTCTCCCCCTTCCCCTCTAAAAAATAATAAATAAAATCTTTTTTAAAAAATAGCTTTCCTGATTCTCAAGGACCATGCTTACACTTTCCAGAGCACATATCACATTATACTGCCATTGCCTAATTTCTTAATGTATCCTCCATTTGTCATCCCATCTAGCACCATACAAGTGGTAATTATTTTCTGAATGACTCAATGGCTGATTGAAAGGATGTTTTCAAATCTCACTGATTGGACAGTGTTTCTTTCTCTGCTTGATCTTTTTCATTTGACCCTTGGCCCCCTTGGCTGGCATGGGACCATCTCATTCTTATGCAATATGTGTCTAGTTTTATTATAACTAACTAAATGAACATTTATGTTTTTTTATTACTATAAAATGTTGCTTATATTGATTGATAGATTTATGTGGTCCATTGGTTTAGGTTGGATTTTTCTGGTATAGAGAATGAAATATTATTGTTTATTATAAAAGCATTGATTAATGCAGAACTTGAACTTTAGTTTATGTGATATATATACCTTGAAAGCATTTGAAATACTTCCCTGGATGGTGTCACTCAGTGGCTTGAGCACTGGCCTGCAGATTGAAAAGTTGCTGGTTCAGTTTACAGCCGGGACACATGCCTGGGTTATGGACCAGGTCCCCAGTTGAGGGCATCAATTGATGTTTCTCTAGAACATGTTTCTCTCCTTCCCGCCTTTCTCCCCTCTCTAAAAATAAATAAACAAATCTTAAGAGAAAAAAGAATTTGAAATACCTAATTCAGCTGATAAGAAAAAATGGAGGAATAAAATTTGTTTGTTTCATTCTTTTTGTTGAATATCTCCACATTAGGGTTTAAGATATTTTCATCTGTCATTTAACTATAAAATCTCTTTGTAATTTAAATGACTATTTTCAGGAAGCAATTAAAATGGCAAGAGGGTAAATACAAATAGCATGTATTTTTAAATTTACCAATTTAATCTCCATCAGAAAATTCCAAGATATTTTATATTATTTTCTAAGATAACTTAATTCCTATATTAACATTTAACAGCTATTAATAGTAATAATAATACTTAATATAGATGTATCTTCAAGCCCCATAGATAATGTTAAGTATGCCCTTTGTCTACAAAGAAAGAAGAAATGCTAGAAATTTACTACCTGAAATTCAGGGTTTCAGGAGAACACCTTAGTTTATTTGAAAATGGATGGGCAGATTAGTTCTTATTTCTTTCTTTTTTTTTTTTTTTAAAGATTTTATTTCATTATTTTTAGAAAGAGGGGAAGGGAGAGAGGCAAAGAGGGAGACAGACATCAATGTATGGTTGCATTTCACCTGCCTCCAGCCACAGACCTGACTGGAGACCTGGTTTGCAACCTGGTTATGTGCCCTGGCTGGGGAATCGAACCTGCGACCTTTGGGTTCGCAGGCCAGCGCCTTATCCACTGTGCCTTATTTCTTTTGCTAGGCTATAAAAAAGATATAGAAAGAGTTAGATTAAGATTATGCATAAAATATGTTTTTGCACTATAAAAAAATTCCATACATTTGGAAGGGAGGAACTCAATTCTAATAGTTTGGTAAGGAGTTAGGGAAGATAGAGGAAAGAGGCTGGTTAAATTAAAGTTTGAACACAATAAAAGAAAATTTTAAAGTTTCAAAATTAGTGACCTCATTCTGAAAGGAGCTGGTTTCAGGATTGCTTTTCCATCCTCTTAGACTCACGCATACAGAGCTGCGAAATCATGGAGAGGATGACTGTCCTTGACTGAACGGTCCAGCAGAGAGAGAAAGAGAGAGAGAGAATAAGAAAGAGAGGTGTTCTTCAGAGATTCAGTTTAGCCTATTACAAAGGGTTCCTCTGTCTGCTTTGGAGAGGCTTCAGAACTCTTCTAGTTTACCTGGCACGCAAGTATTCAGAGTCTCCAAGAATGCCTGCCTTTCAGGGTTCTTTGAAAAGTGTGACTTTCATATCGCTTGAGTCATATTTTACATTTGTTTTCATCACCTGTTGCCTCTGTTGCTCTGAATAAAAGAGGGGGAAAAAAAAACAAACAAAAAAAACCCACACATACAAATCACCTCACCGTCAAGAGATTTGAAGGAAAATTCTAACCTCAGGAGAAATTCTACCCTAAAGTATTTCCTTAATAAGAGTAGAGCTTCCCTACTCAAATCCTTATTATTTTATTTTGAGAGAAGATGTTTCTAGTAGATCCCTGGAAATTAAGCTGTGGGGAATAACCATGCTTATTGTTTATCCCTCTTCATTAGAATATAGGCTTCACAAGCAGAAGTTGGTTTGCTCACTATGGAATCTCCAACGCTAGTACATTGCCTGACACATAGCAGAGTCTCAAGAAAACTTGAATAAATGAATAAGAGAAATTGCCACATACATTAAACACTGAGGAAAAAAAGCCGTGCTTTCAAATATGAACCTCCAACTTAAAGTTACCAGGAGTTGATTTGCTATCAAACTGATTCTCACATTTATGTGCATATACAGAGACAGTAGCTTTGGATATTCATTTATTTATCTTTAAAAAGATAATGTTAACCATGGCTAGTGTGGCTCAGTGGATTGAGCACCAGCCTGTGAACCCTAAGGGTTGCCTGTTTGATTCCCAGGCAGGGCACATGCCTGTGTTGTGGGCCAAGTCCCAGTGGGGGTCATGCCAGAGGCAACCACACACTGATGTGTCTCTCCCTCTCTTTCTCCCTGCCTTCCCCTCTCTCTAAAAATAAAATCTGAGAGAGAGAGAGAGAGAGAGAGAGAGAGAGAGAGAGAGAGAGGGACTGGTCAGCATGGCTTAGTTGGTTGGAACATTTTGGAATGTTGTCTGGTCTACAGAAAGGTCACTGGTTCAATTCCTGGTTAGGGCACATAGCTAGGTTTTGGATTCAATCCTTGGTCAGAGTATGTATGAGAAGGTGGCCAGTCGATATTTCTCTCTCACATTGATGTCTCTCTCTGTCTCTCCCTCTCCTTCCTTTTCTTCCTCTATCTTGGGTGAGGAGAAAAAAAGTTAAATTAATTTGAGTAATACTGGGGAATTGGTTAGAAATGAAGAAATTAAGCCTGGAGTGTAATATAAACTTCAAGAGCTTCTACTGGAAAATGATGAAATTGGATGAAGACTAAATGATTTTTAAAATTCCTTTTAATTTGAAATTACTAAGGAAGATGTTTATCGTTTGGTGCGTTTTTAACATTGCAAAGCTCCATCTGGCCACAAGATGACAGTCAAGTACTACACTGTGTCTGTTATATGGAGCAGACATTTAATCAACCCATATAGAGACCATGAGGGATATAAATTCCTTTAGCAAAAATACTTTAGGTGAGGGTTATCTTAGAGTGGGAAAGCTAAATGTGAAAGAGATAATTTCCTTTTGTGTTAATTAGGAATGTTTGAAGTATAGTTTCCTTCCTTCCTTCCCTCCCTTGCAGTTTTCATCTCTTCTTCCTTTCTTCCCTTCCATTTCCTTTTTTCCCAAGTTCTCATTTTGTTATATAAAAAATAACAAGTCGCCCTGGCTGGTGCTACAATGGATAAGGCACTGGCCTGCGAACCCAAAGGTTACTAGTTCGATTCCCAGCCAGGGCAACATAATCAGGTTGCAAGCCAATTCTCCAACCAGGTCTGTAGCTGGAGGCAGGTGATAGGCAACCATACATCGATGTCTCTCTCCCACTCTGCCTCTACCCCTTCCCCTCTCTCTAAAAATAATAAATAAATCTTAAAAAATAAATAACAAGTCAAATGAAACAGAGATGTGAAAAAATGGCTAATACTTTCAGCATTTCCTTTAAATCTCAACTTTCTGAAATAACTAAAGTTAATAGTATCTTTTCCTGTTTCACATTTTTTCTCTACATTCATAAATATGTACAGACATATATTGTATTTCTTTCTTTTTTTAAAAGAGTTTATTCATTATATTTAGAGAGAAGGGAAGAGAGGTAGGAATAAAGGCAAAAGGAAAGTCAATGTATGGTTGCCTTTCACCTGCCTCCAGACACAGACATGGCTGAAGATTTGGCTTACAAACTGGTTATGTGCTCTGACTGGGAATTGAATCATTGACCTTTGGGTTCGCAGGCCAGCGTCTATACACTGAGCCGCCAGTCAGGGCTATTTTTTAGATGTTTTAAAAAATATCTCATTGACTGTTGGGAGATACATTTAGATGGTAGAAAACCTCTCTTATCTCTTTTGTAATGTCACAAAAATCACCACTGTCACTTCTCTCCTCTCTCTCTCTCTCTCACACACACACACCATGTGAATAGAAAGAGAAACTCGGTATAGAGAAATTGACTACTGCCTATGCTTTATGTCATTTCCCCATTTCTCATCTTTGTTCTTTTTTAAAAAAAATTTAAAGATTTTATTTATTATTTTTAGAGAGAGGGGAAGAGATAGAGGCAGAGAGGGAGAGAGATATTGTATGGTTGCCTTTCACTTGCCTTCAGCTATAGACCTGGCTGGAGAACTGGTTTGCAACCTGATTATGTTGCCTTGGCTGAGAATTGAACCAGTGACCTTTGGGTTCGCAGGCCAGTGCCTTATCCACTGAGTCACCAGCCAGGGCTCATCCTTGTTCTTTACACATAATTCTATTGCTCAATGTTCATAAAATCACTTGGACTAAAATCTGTGGATTCGTCTGTAGAAAATATTCATGTGAATACACTTGAATAAGGGAACCCAGAGCAGCTTGGGTGGAAGGGTAAGATTACCCTTTCAAGAAAGGAACTCCTCCCCTTATGTATTTTCTGGGTTTTACACCCAGACTGAACTTTGTCCTTCACCCACAGGAGGGAGGAAGTGACCTTCTACTGATTCCAGTGGCTCAGGAATGGGATGCAGTGCCTGATTCATGGTGTTCTGCTGCAGATGAGGAGAATTTTCCTTCTTTATGTTTTTCTGACAATGGGAGGTAAGTCTCAAGTAAATAGGAGACATAGCTGGGAATTTTCAAGATAACTTTCTTACAGCTAATTAAGTGATTGCAACTTTTCCAACTTGTAATAAAAGAATCTTTCCTGATACACATGCTCCTTAAGTGGTGCTAATTGTCTTTGTCTTTCTCCTTGTCCTTTTCCTTCTCCTTTTACAAGTTTATTTCTCTCTAACAAATTTTCTACCAATGACAGTTTTTGTGACTACATGGAAACTAACCTTTTTAATAATGATGGAGTTTCCAGGAGTGCTGCTTTGGTAACGGTCATGTGTCTTCTCATAGGCGCTATGGGGCAAGGCGTCCAGCAGCCTGCTGAGGTGACAGCTATGGAAGGAGCCTCTGCCAAGATCACCTGCACATACCAGACCTCTGGGTTCAATGGGCTGTCCTGGTACCAACAACATGATGGTGAAACACCTGTATTTCTCTCTTACAATGTTCTGGATGGTTTGCAGGAAAGAGGTCATTTTTCCTCATACCTTAAACGCTCGGATACATACAGTTACCTTCTTCTGAAGGAGGCTCAGATGAGAGACTCTGCCTCTTACCTCTGTGCTGTGACAGACACAGTGACTATGCGACTCCTTCAGCTGCACCAAAATTCAAAAGGCAGCTATGGCAGTGGGAAGTTATATTTCCTGAGTGTGTGCCTGCTGTGGGGTAAAACAGGGGATTTTAGAACCAGACTGTCTGGATTAGAAGTCTGCTTTAAGAGTTTCTTTTCTTGCATTGAAATTCTTTTATATTGTCTTTAAATTTTTAGTGAAGTTTGTTAAGTGTTACAGCCTTACTATCAGCTAGGTTTAGAGAATAAATAATTATTGTTGTGACTCTGTTCCCACATAAGACAAAGCAGATCAAAGCTCAGAAGGTCAAATTGTACATTATTTGGGTATTAAAAGTGAGGGCTGCTCAAGTTAAAATAAGGTGTATGTAGCCAGTCATATGTTACATAATTTGGTATCAAAGATGGAGCAAATTTTTCTTTGGGTGAACTTTTTTTTTTTTTTAATCCTCATTTTAACATTCAAAACAATTGATTCTAAAAAGAGAGGAACATAAATCTGTTGCCTTCCATAAATGCCATGTACAGGGAATTGAACACATAACTTAGGTAGTGCTGTGAATGGGGATCGAACCTGCAGCCTTTTGTTGTACTGTATGATGCACCAACCAGCTGAGTCACCTGACCAGGGCTCTTTGGGTAAACTTTTGAGATGCACTTTGAATGGACATAATTGTGTTGGAAAGCAATCTAACATTAAGAATCAAGGTCATGTCTGATCTCCAAAATATATAAAGAACTAATGTGACTCAACACCAGGGAGACAGACAGCCCAATTAAAAAATGGGCAAAGGACCTGAACAGACAACACACTGAGGAAGATATACAAAGGGCCCAGAGGCATATGAAAGAATGCTCAACATCACTAGTCATCAGAGAGGTGAAAATTAAAACCACAATAAGATACCACCTCACACCTGTCAGAATGGCAATCATCAGCAAAGCAACAAACAAGTGTTGGCGAGGATGCGGGGTAAAGGGAACCCTCATACACTGTTGGAGGGAATGTAGGCTGGTGCAGCCACTGTGGAAAACAGTATGGGGTTTCCTTAAAAAACTAAAAATGGAACTGCCTTTTGATCCAGCAATTCCATTACTTGGACTATACCCAAAGAATCCTGAAACACCAATTCATAAGAACCTATGCACACCTATGTTCATAGCGGCACTATTTACAATAGCCAAGTGCTGGAAACAGCC
>PVIW01016464.1:0-16591 GCA_004026585.1 Noctilio leporinus | reverse complement strand
CAGAGTTGACAGATATGCTTAAGTACAGAAAATGCAGAAAGAAAGAAGTGAAGGCTATGCTAAGGGAAATGAAGAGAAACCCACACGGAACCAAGGGTGAAGGGAAGGAAGCCGGGGTTGTAATCAATGAGTCAGTGATTAAGAACATAAGTAGGAAATAAACAATCAACCAGTAAAGAAAGAGGAAATAAGAATTTTTAAAAAATAAGGAGAGAGACAGTAACCTTAGGGACAACTTTAAACGTGTCAATATCTAAACAATAGGGATGCCAGAAGGAAAAGAAGAAGAACAAGAAATTGTAAATTTATGTGAAAAAAATAATAATAAAGGAAAATATCTCTAATTTGGAAAAGAAAATAGACATACAAGCCCAGGAACCACAGAGAGCCACAAAGAAGGAGAACCACACCAAGACACATCATAATTGAACTGCCAAAGATGAATGATAAAGAGAGAACCTTAAAAGCAGCAAGAGAAAAAAAGAATTACCTACAAAGGGATTCCACTAAGACAATCAGCTTATTTCTAAAAAACAAACAAACAAGCAAACAAACACGCTTTGCAGGCAAGAAGAAACTGGCAAGATGAACAGCAAGAACCTAAAATCAAGATTACTCTATCCAGAAAAGCTACCATTCAGAATAGAAGGGCACATAAAGTGCTTCCCAGACAAGGTAAAGTTAAAGGAGTTCATGATCACCAATCCATTAGTATATGAAGTCTTAAAGGGACTTACGTAAAAAACAGGATCAAAGTCATAAAAAGACAACAAACTCACAACTATCAAAAACAGAATCAAAAAATAAAAACAAAATGAAGCAAACAACCAGAATAGGAATAATTTGAAGGGGTGACAGCTGTGAAGGGGAAGATTAAGAAGAGGAGAAAGATGCAGGGATTAAGAAGCATAGTTGGTGGATGCAGGATAGAAGGAAGGTGTTAAGAAAAGTACAGAAAAAGGAAAAGTCAAAGAATTCACTCACATGCATGACCCATGTAAGTGAACATGGGAGGTGGGATAGCTGGAAAGAGGAGGGTCCTAGGCAGAGAGGAGCAAAGGGGAAAGAAATTGGGGAAATTGTACAGCCTAATCAATAAAAAATTTTTAAAAAGGAAAGGTTTTTAAGTGAAAACATAGAAGTACCACTAGACCTGAGATTTCACTGCCAGGTGCGTATCTGAAAGGACACAAATGAATCTTGTTTGAGTTACACCAATGTTCACAGCCACCATGTCCACAAAGACACAGCAGCTTCTGGTTTTCACAAGCAATACCACTCATACATATATCTTGATGCAAACGGGCACCCGGTTCTCTAGGTTTGACACCTAGAAGGGGAACTACTGGCATATAGAGTATCAATCCTCAGCTTCTTCAGCTGATGCCAGCTGTCCCATTGACAACACCCACCAGCAGTTTCAATTGCCCCACACCCTACCCCACACCTTGCAATCTGGTGGGTATGGAATGGTATCAACCAGTCTCTGGTTAAGTAAACAAAAACAAACACTAGGTACTATTTCAACAAAAAGAATTTGATAAAAAAATTGATTACAAAAATTGCTGACATGGAAGGAAGAGCAAACTAAAAAAATTGCAAGATTAGGAACTGCAGTGAGCTGACACAGCTCCTAGGACTCAAATAAAAAAAAAAGAGAGAGAGAGAGAGAAAGAGAGAGAGGTTTTTGAGAGCTGAATGAGGTACTGATGTTTTGGGGAACACAGACAGGGCTCCTCCAGGTGCTGTTACCACAGTTTGAGATGTACGTTCATTGTTTCTGGTACATTCCCTTCAGCTTCAGAGGCACAACTTGGTAGCCACATGCTCAATGAATTGCACTCTTAGCCTCCTGAGCCTTCCTTCCCCTGTCCTCACCTGGCAGCATCCCCCAGTACCCACCCTGCCTGTTCTACCCCCTGCATCTCTAATCTCTGCCCTCTGCTCCCTGCTGTCATCATGGCCTGCCCCATGGCAGGGACACCTGACATGTCTCTCGAATCCAGGTCCCAGCACCTGGTCTCAAGCAAACTGCCTGCCCAGAAAATGTTTCTCTGATAAGTCTGAAGACATAGGGTTTGGGGACAGACGAACCTTGGGATCCCACCCAGTCATCTGGCAGGAAGAGAGCAAGTGGCCTCCTTCCAAACCAGTGACAGTGACAGGGGATAATGGTCCCCTAGCCCAGCAGGTTGCAGTCTGAATATCATCTGAATGAAGAGCCAGTTTGGAGGCAGAGTTGCTTCCATTGATGGAAGAGCTCTTCCCTTGGCTGAACTCCATCCTGTGACTTTCAAGGTCTGATTGCAATGAGAGGAACACTCAGGGTCGCTGGACTAAAGAACTAAGCAATGCTGTGGGTAATTTCAGAAAGCACTAGGCAACTTAGCCCTTCCCCAACCCCTATCCCTAAAATGGATTGTTTGTTGAGAAGCTCAGACTCACTTCCTTCCACCACCTCAGTCATTTGAGGGCTCTAAGGGAACAGTCCTCCCCAGGGCCAGAAAGAGAGAGGTGGAGGGGACAGCTGGGGTGGCAGAGTCTTCTTCTTTGGGCCACGGGGCCTCAGGACAAAATGCCAGGGCAGGCTGGAGGCCACCGCACCCTGAGGACAGCAGAGCATGGAGAGCTCAGGTGACTGACTATGCAGAGGGGAGTGCCAAAGACTGTGCTGCCAACCTGGGACCAGCTTTTGGCAAAGGGTTTTGAACACCTCCAGAGAGCTTGCCAAACTGCCCTGCACTATTATGTCCCTCACTCTGAAACAACTGGCCCCAGGACCAGGCACAGCACAGGGACGCAGCATTTTTGTCCCTCGGTCACTTTCAGGCACTCAAGTCCCCTCTGGAAACCTTGGGCTACAAGAATCCCACTCACTGGTCCCTCAGTCACACCCAGCTTGACCATGGCAGGTCACTGTTTCAGGTGATTCTGGATGAGCCCTGTGTCCCTGAACTGGGCACCAGAAGCCCTGAGTCCATGCCCAAACCAGAGAAACTGCCTAGTATTTTAATTTTTTTTTATATTTTGAAGTAAATTTTTTCTTATGTAAAGACATAAACATAGTCATTTTTTAAAACTGTTCAAAAGTCTCCATTTGCTGCAATAATAGACTCGATTCAACTTCTGAATCTTGAACTTATCTTTATCCATGGACATCATGTTTTCAGTCTTAGCTTTAACAGCCTCTTTATTGTATCGAGGTTATTTATTAACTTCTCTCTCACAAATGCTGCATACGTAATAGTCTGAAGGATTTTCATCTGTGAACTAGGCAGCCAGATTTCCTTTGACCAGAATTTAGGAACACTGACACTGAGACATTCTTGCACCTTTTTTGGCATTTTAGGCTGGTGTACCACCTTGTTGGAAGATAAAATGACATCTATTTGTTAATTTTTTTTTTTAAGATTGTATTTATCATTTCTAGAGAGAGGGGAAGGGAGAGAGGCAGTGCGAGAAACATCAACATGTGGCTGCCTTTTACCAACCTCCAGTGATAGACCTGGCTAGAGGGAGACCTGGCTTGCAACCTGGTTACGTGGCCTGACTGGGGAATTGAACCAGGGACCTTTGGTTACCAGTCCGGCAGCTTATCCTCTGTGCCACCAGCCAGGGCTACAGTCCTCTTTTCTTTAACCTCCCAATGCATCAGTGGGTGCTCCTTAAAATCCAGGACAGTGTCACCCATAGATGCAGAGAACAATCTGAGGGCTGCCAGATGGGCAGGGCTTGGGAATTGGCAGGTTGGGGTGGATGTGAGGGGATTGAGAGGTATAGATTGGCAGTTACAAACCAGTCACGGGGATGTAGAGTGCAGCGTAGGGAACATAGTCAATAAGAATGTAATCGGCATGGATGGTGCCAGGCGGGTACTGGACATAGCAGGGGATCACCTCATCAGTAAGAAAACGTCTGACCAGTGTGCTGTCCCCCTGAACTAACATAATACAGAATTGTAACCCGATGCAGGGCCAACTGCTAGCTGCTACCAAAGCCAATGCTCGAGAGGCAGGGCTGATGTAACAGGCAGTGCTGTATTCGCAGATGCCAGCCATCTGGAAGATGGGGGACGCGTGTCACAAAGCCCAACTCTACCTCTCATGGAGGTAGACGTTTTTACAAGGAGGGAGAGGGGAACACGACAAAGAGAACAAGGGTAGAGGTTGAAAAGTTCTCCATGTGCAGGTGAGCACAGTCCATTCTGACAAGGCAGGTGACAGTCAGTCTGCAGCACCCTGGTTCACTCTTCCTGGGTTAACGCCATCCTGGCTCCACGCATGAAGCTCAGCCAATCTCGAGGGACTGGGATGCTTAAGGTCAGGATCTATTTTGTTTGAAACAAGTGCCTAGGATTCTTATACAGACAGGCTGTTCATCATTCAGCTGCACATGAGACAGTCAGCATTTACAGAAACAAAGCCAAGACAATGGTTGGGTGGGTTACAATCTTACACCTTTACAGTTTCCACTCTACAAAATGACAACTGTAAGTGAAAAAACTGTAAATCAAGGACATTCATTCCCTGGTATAACCACAATGCAAATGTATCAGTCAGGGAATCCACATTGACAAAAGACTGCTGTCCAACCCACAGACATTATTCAGATGTCACCCACTGTCCTATCTGTCCTTTCTTGTAAGATCTTCTCAGGTCCAGAAATCAATCCAAGACCACCTATTGCATTTCACTTGTCCTGTCTCCATGGCCTTCCCTTATCTCCCTCAATCTCAGGCTTGTTCTCTCAACATTGACTTTTTTGAGAAACGGGGCCAGATAATTTTTAGAATGTCCCTCATTTGGGTTTGTCAGATACTTCATTACAGTCAGGTTATACATAGATAGAAAGAAAACCCCAGAAGGAATGCTGCGTTCTTCTCAATGGTCCCATCGGGTGACAGGGGACTGTGACTTGTTTCCGTATTGGTGAAGTTAACTTTGGTCAGCATGCCCTGGACATGTCCTCCAAGTTTCTCTGCAGTAAAGCTACCATTTCCCCTTTGTCATAAACACTACCTGTGGGGGAGTTACCTGAAGTTACGTGAGTGTGCCATTCCTCATGGTACCATCAGGAGAGCAGCACACAGCAGCAGTGGGTCCTGGGCTCAGCCACCCCTGAACCTGTCCCCAAGGCCCCCTTCCCTCTGACTTCCCAGTGAGCCAAAGCAGCCTGCCTAGGTTCATGTTGTCCCTAATATTTTAGAGCCAAAGTAGCCCTGCCTAGGCTCTCCTGTTGCTTCTTTAGTGCTAATGCCTTCCTGTGATGCTGTCCACAGCTTTAAGAAATGGACTCTCATCACCACCTGGAATCGTGTCATGAAACCGTTATTGCAGAAAGTCAGTGGTGTGAGGCAGACCCACTCCAGGCCCCGGTCCATTCCAGTTCAGAGAGACACAGAGGATGGGGCAGGTGCCGTCTGTGTTGAGGGGCCTTTGAGGTCAGGGGAATAAGTCACCAAGGAATCCAAAGCATTTCTGGAAGGAATGGATGCCACTGAGCATGAATTCCTCATAGAAATGGTCTTCTCACTCCAGTTCCAAGCCTCCCCAGTCCCTCTGCACAGAATAAGGTCTAACTCTTTAGCCCCACGGTCCCATCCCCACATTTCCAGCCACCACCAACTTTCCCTGCATTCTGGCTCCCCCTGGGAGGTCCCCCTCACCCCCAGTCATCAGGATCTGGCTCTCCTGTTACCCTCCAGGGAGCATTCACTGCACAGCTCTCTCCCCAGCCCCCAGCCTGCTGGATCCTGGTTCACCAGTTAGGGGCTCTGCTGGCCTGTGAGCCCTGAGGGACCACATGGACTCACTGTCAGACCTTCCCACTAGCAAATGGTGGTGACTGAACAGGAACCACTTTTCCATATTTGTCCTAGACTTGCCACTGTCAGAGACTCAAAGGATGCATTTCAGTGCCTTTATCACAAGATTGAGCACCCCAAACATCCTCTTCATGACATAGGGTTCCTGATGCTTTCCAGGCTCAAGGTCACTGTCTAGAATCCTTCCTCACCTGGGCTGAGTCCAGCAAGATAAGCTTATCCACCAGACAACCAATATTAGATTGGTTCTTGCCAGGGACACCCCAGGGATACGGTGAGAACAAGGTGGACACAGCCTGGGTGAACATTAAACCATTAAATGAGAGCCACCTTCGGCCCTTGAGGGCAGGACATACCCAGCTTCCCACCCCTGCTCCCACAGGCGCCAGCTACTGGTCCCCAGGGGAGGGTTGGGGGTGGTGGGGCCATGGACACAGCCCATGGGTCGGGGTCCCACCCGCCACACGTGTCAAGCAGAGCTTTCTCCACTCCCTGAAAAACCGCCTGGATGTAGCCCAGAGTTCAGGAGGTCGTGTGGATACTGACCCCAGCGTCTCCTGCGGCTCTGCTCACAGAGGAGGACGGAGGGCATTTGTTCCTGCAGGCAGCATCTCTTAGAGCGCAGGTGCCCACAAGGACAAACAGAAAATCTGCTCACCCTTTGACCACCCTGGAATCCAAGAGCCTCAGGGACAGATCCCAGGTCCCAAAGGGCAGACTGCACTGCTGGCAGGGGCGGGTCCTCAGTGGGGCGGGTCCTAGAGAGCAGGTTCCCCTAAAAGGACAACACCGGCACCTTAGGTCTTGGGAGCACTATCACCGTGTGTGCTGACAGTCGCCCTGGAGTAAGAGGCTCGAGCCATGGGTAAAGACCCCTTGTCCAGGGCCCCATCGGGAGAGGCCCCCACACACTTACCTACTTGGTGTCTCAGAGGGCAGGATGGGTGAAGGAGGGTCACTGACCACAGTGCACTCCTGGGTGTCACAGCTACTTTGTCCACAGCTTGAGAGCGGTCAGGGCCGCACTGGCAGGGGTGTGTGAGAGTAACGACTCAGTGGCTCCTACCCACTCAGGGTTCTGGGAGCCCCCGTCAGAGAAGCAAGAAGGCGGGGTTCAGGGGAGCACAGGTCTGCATCCCTATGGTGGGGGCCAACCGGCTAAGGACAGCTCTGGGCAGTGGAGAAGGTGCCCTGACCAGAGTAGGAGACAGCATGGTGCTTGGTCGTCGGGGCTGGGTCCCCAAGTGGTGCCCCTTGCCCCAGATCCTCACTCAAGCTTGCCCTCCCTGTGTGACCTTGACCTGAAGGGCACCTTCCTGTACCTCAGTGTCCTGGTCTGGGAAGGGTGGATGTGATCCAACTAGCTGTCAAGATGGGGGTGATACACCATCTTCGTAAAGACGGCCCATTACGGCCTTGGTAAAGACTCAGAAAATGTTGGCTATTATTTTTACTTTGTTTACTCCAGTGTACCAGAAATAAAAACCAAAGCTGGGTTTTAGTAACTTTGCCCAGGGTCACACAGCCAGCAAGTATGAGCCTTGGTCAACCTTGCACACTATTCTAGAAAGTTCTGTGGTAAAGCCTCTCTCCCTTTAACCCCCTGGGGGCAGTGCAGGAACCTGCGCCCCAGGGGTAGCACTTCTGATGCCCTGAACTGACATGACACAGATGAGGCTCAGGAAGTGCCAGCCCCCAGACTGAGCAGATTGCTTTGTCTTTCAGGTCTGTTCTCAGAGCTGAAGTTGGCTATGCCCTGGGGCCACATTGCTGCCAAAGCCTGGGGCCCCCGGAATGGCCGCCCTGTCCTCTGCCTGCATGCCTGGCTGGACAATGCCAACTCCTTTGACAGGCTCATCCCTCTTCTCCCAACAGGTAGCACTGGGGCTGAAGGCAAGCTGACTGGCCAGGTGGCAGAGCTGCAGGGGGGTGAGGAGGGGCAGATGCTGACTTACACACCCTCTCCTACCCTCTCATCTCTGTCCCAGATTTTTATTACGTTGCCATGGATTTCACGGGTCATGGGCTCTCATCCCATTACAGCCCAGGGGTTTGGTATCAACAACAAAGCTTTGTGAGTGAGGTCCGAAGAGTGACAGCTGGTGAGTCACAGGCAGTGTGTGTGTTGGCAGCTGCCTGCAGGATAAGGTGCTTTGGCTGTCATGATTGTGGTGGGCTGTGGTGTCATGAAGCATCAATGGCCTGGCAGTGACTGGCAGCTGCTGCCCATTGTGCCAGGAATCCAATGGTGAATAGGGAAAGTTGGAGAGGGCAGCCAAGAATAGTGCACTTCCTCCCGTGGGCTCCACACCTGCAGGGTAGCTGGAGCCCGTATAATCTGGTTTCCTAAGTGGGGCACCCCAGATGCTGGGCAGGGATTTCCCAAGCCCAGGGACTGCAAGACAGAGGGTTTGGCATGCTAGGCTCACTCAGACCTGGCTCTGTGTGCTTTCAGCCTTGAAATGGGAACGTTTTTCCATCATGTCCCACAGTTTTGGTGAGTACACCTTGCCCTGGACATGACTGGGCTCTGGCAGAGGTCAGCTAGGGTGGGCCATCAGTGGGTACACAGGTTCCTTTCCCTTGCACTTCTGGGAGCTTTGAGGACACATGAGGGGTTGGTTCAATATTGACCTTTGGACACTGTGGCCCTTGGCCTCAGAAAAGTCCCCTGTGGCACCTATGGCCCACTAGGTAGCTGTCTCCCAATTTCATGATGGAAATGTGGCCTCCTGAGTGGTCAGTTCAGAGGGGCCATCTGGCCCAAGGAAAGGAGCCCTAAGTTTCAAGGAAATACAGAGCCCTATCTACTGGTGGGAGAGAGGAGCCAGGCCTCGAGCCTGATGGTAGGTCAGCCCCTGGGCGAAGTTTAGATGAGTCTGATTGCTGGGGAACATGGACCCAATGCTCTTTTGTCTCCTAGGTGGCCTTGTAGGTGGAATGGTGAGTAGATGGCTTTGCAGTGATCACCTGGCCACCCTGGGTGCTCCTCCAAGTGGGGTTGGGGGAACTGGAATAGGAGGGGGTTACCTGGGACAGGAAGTGCCTTCCCCAGACAGGAGTTTCAAGTCAGGGTTTTATTAGCTAGTGCCAGCCTGCTTCATCCACTGCAGTAGGAATCACTGTGGCAGACAGAGATCCCAGAATGCAGTAATTGGCAGGGTTTGGAGCCTGGTGCTGGGTGCAGACTACAAGCACAGGGGAAAGGGAAGTGCCCTGAAGGTACAGGAGATCCTTGTTCTGGCCTCTTGGTCATCACCCGTGTCCAAGCCTGACTGACCTTTCAGAAGATACCAGAGAAAAGTCTGAGTCCCCTTCCCTTCCAGGTCCTCTCCTGTTCACTCTTACCATTATTTTTTTATGTCATATCACAGTTTTCCTCTATGTTCCCTGAGATGGTGGATAAATTAATCCTGCTGGACGCATATCCTTTTACACTGGACACTTATGTAAGAATGGGGGACTGTCACTGGGGATGGCCCAGGTCCCAGGTAGGGCCCTGGGCACTGTCTCCTTTGTTGGATACTGGGAAGGCAGGAGGAGATGGCAGAGGGCAGAAGGGATTCAACCCTTCCTCCTTCCTACACACACAGAACAGTGTCTCCTGCTCAAACCCCAAGGATGGGTAAGGAATTGGATTCAGGGCAGTTTGTTATCCTTGGAAACCTAGTGTGTGGCCTAGGATCTGCCAGGTGCCAGGTCTGTTACAAAGTGTTAAAAGACCACAAACTACACCAGGGCCAAACTATGGCTTATTTATTTATTTAGCCACATGCCTGATCCTGGCTTGTAGTGTTTCATAAATATTTAGCACAGAGACAGATAATCTGTGGGTTATTGTGAGGATCCAATGACATGCATAGCTACTCGCGCTTTTCTGTTGAACCAATGAGTTGACAGGCACAGTGCCCAGACTTCTGGGCTGTGTTCGTTGGAGGGTAAGGGCAAGATTAGTGTTTGGTCCTCTGTTTTCTGAACTGACCTGCAGTGGATTAAGGGCAGGGGCAGGTCATGCCCAGGGTGAGCAGGCCTGGAAAGGGGCACAGGTGGGGACAAGCTGAAAACACAGGCTGTGCACCCCCACTGCCACTCTCAGGGCCACCACCTAAAGTGATAGCATTAGATAAACCAGATGAAACTGACATCCCCACATGGTTCTTGACTTATAGACCTAATATCGCACCTTTGCAAGCAGTGACACTTGACTTAGACTTTCCTTCCCTCCTCTGTCCATCCTGACCCCTACAGCTCTTCTCCTGCACAGTCAGGCCTGGGCTGGCTGGGCCTATAGCAGAAACTTGCTTAAGGTCACAGGGCTAACAGGGCTGATCCAGTGCAAATCCTTCCTGGGTCTCACTAAATTCCCAGGGGCTGCTGAGGGCAGAGCCAGGGCTGGGGGAGAGGCTAACCCTTTTATCTGTACTTGAGAGCACCGTCCACCTAGCAGAACTACATATACATAGGAAATGGAGAACCTGCTGACCTACAAGAGGATAAGCATGGAGCATATGCTGCAGCTGGAGGAAGCCCCCAAAAAGCCGTCACGTGCATTCCGCATGGAGGACATGCTGCAGAGGTGGGAGCCATGGGGGGATAGCAAGAAACCTTTGGTTGCAAATCCGCACCAAACTGCTTCTCTCTGTGTCCACCATGGGCACCAGGCTTCCTGGTGCTATTGTGACTTACTGCCTCTCATTCTCCCCACTGGGTAGCAATGCCCTTCACCTGTCTTCACACCCACTGCCACCCCCTTTCCCTCCCCTTCTGCATCACTCCTCTCACACCTTTGCCCCCTCTGCAGCTCCTGCCAGGTCCTCTCTCTGCCACCTTGCTCACCTCTCCCTCCTCCTTTCGGCCTCAGCCTGATGGCACTTCCTGTGGAAGCCTGCCCCTGATGCCCCTTCTCTGCCCTGTCGGCAATCTCAGGTACGGCTGGTTGGTCACAGCAGTACCTCCAGCACTTGGCAGTGTCTGGTAGTGGGGACAGTATAAATATTGCATGGGTAAAAGAGTAAAAACACACCCCTACATGCATGGATGTGGCCATCACCCCCACAGGTGCCTATGTCCTTGTGGGGTGGCCTCCCTTCCACTGCCCTCCCCTCCTTCCCATCTGGACCCTTGTGACCTGAGGCATCAGCACCCTCCTGTCTCCCACAGGCTCCTGAAGAGTAACACCCATGTGGGGGAGGAGTGTGGGAAAATCCTCCTGCAGAGAGGGACCACACAGGTGGCCACAGGTAAGGGGCTTCCCGCCCAAGGTTCCACTTCTGGCACTGTTCTCAGTGAGGAGTGATCAGGACTGAGCTTGTCTTGGGCCAGGTGTGATACTAGGTGCTTTGCCAACAGTCTCTCATTTAACCCTCCTCCTACCTCTACTCAGCCTCTTTGCACCAGGAGAAACTGAGGCTCAGAAACTTGTGTCAGGTGGGACAGTACTGCTCATCCCAGAAAGTCAGTCCTGTGGGCCTCTTGGTCAGGTATCTTGGGGCTAAATGCTGGGAGTTGTCCCAGCTGTGCTGTTCAGGTCCTGCATGGCGGGTGCCCAGAATGGAGAAGTGGAGCTGGTAGGAGCCTGGCTTCAGGGCAGCATCAGGCTCCTGGTTTGTACGGTGCTCCCGATATTTGCATTCAGGAAACTTGTACCAGGAGAGTCCCCTGTGAAAGGAGTGCAAGGCAGGGCCCAGGTTGAAGGGTGACTGTGGTGTTTATTCCAAAACCACAGGGAAAGTCTTGGAGGCTTTCACTGCAGGGTGGGAAGGTGGGGAGGCCCTGATCAAACAGCATTTCCAAATGCACACTGGCTGAAGTGTGAGCCCCACCTGATGTCCCCACTCCAGATGAATCCAAGGCACAGGTGTACTCTGACCAACTGGCTGTAAGCTGGGGTTCCACACCCACTCTTCAGCTCAATACTTTCCTGGAATGGCTCACCAAACTCAGGAAAATTGTTTGCTTGTATTATCTTGGGATTATTGTAAATGACACAATTTGGGACCAGACCAGGGTCAGATACCAAGGGCAACAATATATGGGGGAGGGGCATTTAGCTCCATGCTGTTCAAGGGTCACCACCTTCCCAGAAAGTCCTGGTGCCCACCAACCCAGAAGCTCTCTGAACTTCTTATTTACAAGTTTCCTAAAATATAATTATATTATTTACAAAAGATTTTATTTTTTCCAGAGAGAAAGAAAGGGACAGAGGTAGAGAGGGAGAGAAACATCAATGTATAGTTGCCTTTCACCTGCCTCCAGCTATGGAGCTGGCTGGAAACCTGGCTTGCAACCTGGTTATGTGTCCTGGCTGGGGAAGCAAACCAGAGACCTTTGGGTTCTCCCGTCGGGCTCTATATTAATATATTTTGTACACAGAGGGCAACAGAGGGAGAGAAAATTATGTGGTTTCCTGTTTCACACCCCAACTGGTGACCACGCCCACAACACAGGCATGTGCCCTGACTGGGAATCCAGGAGACCATCCTTTGGTTCCCAGTCCAGAGCTCAGTCCACTGAGCCACACCAGTCAGCGCTGTTCAGGAATTTTCATGGAGGGTTCACTACACAGGCTTGATTAAAGATTAGTATTATTAACTCAATGTCTAGCCCCTCTCCACTCCCCAGAGTTCATCTTTCAGCTAACCACCACTGTCCTATCAGCTACAAAATTCTAAAGAGATAGAATGCTCTGTCTCAGGAACTGGCTCAGACCAAATATTTCAACCAAAGATGCTCCTAGCACTTGTGCATTTACATTTGTGCATTTTGGGCACTCTGGCCAGGAGCCAGGGACAATGATCATCCTTATTCTTTCACAATATCACAGCCTCTAAATATTGGCTGAGGCAAGAGGGGTGAGTCTAGGGTTCTGATAGCGTCTCCTGCATTCAAAATTATTTCCTTATAAAACATATGCTTTGTGTTAGTTTTCAGGAGTTTTGAAACTTCTGGGTTCCTGCAGGGCTGCGGCAGAGCCCCTCATCCAGAGTCAGCCTCCCCTCCAACTGGCTGCCTTCTGGGAAAACAGGGGCAAACAGAGGCCTCCAAGTAGTGGTTGAGGGAATTAAGGACAATAAACCAGAGGGAAAGGCCTGCTGTGCTCAGTGCCTGGAACCCAAAACCAATGGAAAAAAGGACTGAGCACCAATGGCTCTTCCCCCTACACAGCCAGGGGCCCTGGCTCTTAGATCTGGTGCATGGTTGGGTCCTTCAGGACATGTATGCTGTCATGCTGGTCTCAGAAATACAGTTCCTGCCTGGGACAGGGGAGGCACACAGAAAACACGGGAGCCTTGGCTACAAGGGCCCTAGGTCCCCTCACCTGGCAGGGGACACTGAAGCCACTGACTGTACTTCTCTTCCAGGTGTGGTGCTGAACAGAGACCGGAGGATCACTTTAGTGAGTGTCTCTTTCTTCCTGCTCTTTTTATTACTTGTTTTTTAATGTGGTAAAATATACATAGCATAGTTACCATTTTAAGGCATTCAGAAATGCACTATACAATTCAGGGGCATTATCTATGCAGCTATCATCACCCCTAAAGTTTATATCATCCCCAATATTAACTTGTTCCCCAGGAAACACTAACTCTCCATCCCACTGCCCTGGCCCCAGGAGACCTCTCTTCTGTTGTCTGTCTTTGACGTGGATACTTGGACTGCTCTAGGGACCTCAGATGAGTGGAGTCATGAAGTGGGTCGCAGTTGGAACGTCTGGCTAGGCTATTTCACATAATATTTCCAAGGCTCATCCATGTTCTAGCATGTGTCAGAAGGCATTCCTTCTCTGGCTGTATAATACCCATCACATGGCTGTCCATTCATCTGTTGGTGCACAAGCTTGTTTCAACTCTAGGCTGTCAGTACTGCCACCATGAACACCAGTGTGCTCGTATTGGTGTGAGTCCCCTTTCAAGTCTTTTCCATACAGACCTAGAAGTGGAACTGTTAGATCCCATGATAATCCTATCGTTACCCCTGTTGAGAAACCACCCAACTTTTCCACAGGGGCTCCACCACTTACAATCCACCAGCAGTATGCCAGCGCTCCTTTGTCCATGTCCCTCTTAACACACTGTTGACCAGTCATGAAAAAACTCATGTTTTCAACCCCAAACTCATGCTTGCACTTGCATTTGCTTTTCTCTAACATTGCTGGTCAGCAATAGGTTACCACTTGCTATTTTCCATTTTTAATATTAGCCATCATATTGCATGTGAACTGGTGCCTGGCCTCTTGAACATGGGTCACCTTATAGTGAGGGCTAGGGGTGAGGGAGAGGATCCACCAAGCAGCACATTCCTGAAGTCAACATGTATCCAAATCGGGGCTGCAGACTGGACTTGCTCAGCACCTGGGAGGAATGCAAGGAGGCCTATGGCCTAGGCACAATGACTGTCCCCATTACTGCAGATGACTGCAGTGTATGTACTCACGATGCACGCAGCAGACCTGAAGGCAGAAATAGCTGTGACCCACATTTACAGACATGGAGCCCAAGTAGATACAGCACAGCCAGTGAGGGCTTCCCCCCCAGGAAACAACTGAACAACAAACACCGCTGCACAAAGGTGCCCTGACAGCTAAACATGAGTCTGCCATCTTCGGATCAATTCCATGTAGACTTGTCCTTGTAGACAGGGATACTGCTTTGGGTTCCCTCACCCTTTTTTCTTATTTATTTTGTTCACATTTGTTTAGAGTTTTCCCTACACAGTTGCAAAGGCTTGAATGGATTCAGTGCAAGGACAATGGGAGTCAGGAAGACCTGGAGGGGGTGGCCGGGAGTTTCTCAGAGGAGGTGAGAATGCTGCTGGGCTCAGGGTTGGAAAATGAAGGTGGGTAAAAAGGGAAAGACATTCCAAGTACTTCCTGCCCCTGCACAGCTAAAGTCTCCGAGTTGCGAGTTGCGTTTGCTAAGAAGACCCTTTAGTGAAGTCCAAAAGGGGAGAGGGCTGGATAACAAAAGCCCTTAAAAACCGGCCACCAGGTCTGCAGGTGCAGAAACTCAGCCCTATCACCCTCCTAGAGCCCGTGTAACATTATGCAAGGTTTTCAGCCTCAGCTGTGTTGCGTGGAAACAGAAAGTGCATTCCTTCATTTCTGCCTCATTGGTCCATGCTGGTAGTTCATGAGCAGCCTCTGTGGGGCTGATGTGAACAATGACCCAAAAACCATGTGTGAAGAGACCTGGCACAGTGCTGTCACTTCAGGAGCTGACAGAGGGGACTCTTGCCCCAGCCGTTCCAGAGGAACAATTTCCACATGTGAGACACTGTCATTAGAGGTGGGGAGCTCTGGCCTCTGTGAGGCCACCCAAAGCTGTTGCCCAGAACCAGGCTTGGACCTGAGGCCTGGACCAGGATATGTGCCAAGGGGACAGGAATGTTTTGACTTTTGTTTGTGATCCAACTAGGGTTTATACTTAACGTATTGTTCATGAGCAATTTTATACAAAAGCTAATTCAAGTGCAAACTCAGGTTAACTCAGGTAGCAAACTACATCCATCTATTCATTAAGAATGGTGGGAGGTGGGAGCCCTGGCTGGTGGCAACGTGGATAAGGTGCCAGCCTGCGAACCCAAAGGTCGCTGGGTTGATTCCCAGCCAGGGCACATAACCAGGTTGCCAGCCAGGTCTCCATCCAGGTCTCCAGCCAGGTCCATAGCTGGAGGCAGGTGAGAGGCAACTATACACTGATATCTCTCTCCCTCTCCGCCACATTCCCTTCCCCTCTTTCTGAAAATAATTAATTCTCAAAAAAAAAAAAAAAAAGAATGGTGGGAGGTGAGACCATACAAGACCTTGCTCTTTGAAATGTGTGGTCAGTTTGGCTCAAAAAAAACCTCTTATAAAAATATTTTTTAAATGGTGGGAAGGAGGATTCTGTTTACATGTTGTCCCAAGTGAGGAGCCCTCTGGTTCTCCTAATCTCTGCACCTCGTGCCCCCGCCGAGATTTGTCTTCCACGGGCTGACACTTGGGCTGGGAGCTTGTTTCCAGACCCTCACCAACGAGGACCTAGAGGTCCCAGGTGGAAAAGCTGTACTGCAGAGAGTACTCCTGGCTGGTCCCCTGGCCTGAGCCAGGTCACTCTTTAGGAAGGAATGTAGTCCGTTTGATTTAGGGGGCATTTGGAGGTGCCATTTCAGTCTCCTGAGGACCTGCTCAACCACAGTGCAGACAAGTGTAACTGAGGGTCTGACTGAGCCCTTAAGCCCAGAGCCCCAGTGCTGGCAAGAGAAGGTATTAAAGCAGGAGACTGAGAGGCTGGGAGGGGTGGGGGCAGAACAGCCAGGCCAGGAACCTAGGCAGCAGCTGGGTCCCGGCACCACCTCCTGTTAGCTGCTGACTGTGCCTTCACGTGGCCTTTCTGATCTCCCCTGAAGACCTTCTCTGTAATATAGGCATTAGCACTGGTCCAGCAGAGCCCCTCTTCAAAATCCAGTGTGCAATTTACAGGATAGTGCATCCCATTTTGAGCAGCTCCCTTATAAACACCCAACAGTCTAATATGCCTGGTGGTGAGAATTCATTGTTTTTGATTCTACAGCCAGAGTATGCTGTCAATTTCCTCAGCAGAGAACACTGTGTATCCTTCATTAAGAAGCTGCAGGCCCAGGTCCTGATCATCAAGTAAGTCTGAGCCCAGGCCCGGAGACCAGTGTGAGTGTTAGGAATCCCCAGTTACCACATGGAGAGGCTGTGCTGCCATTGTCCTTGGGAAGTCTCAGGCAGCTGGTTTGAGGAAAACAAAGCAATGGGAGGGC
>PVIW01016463.1:0-16571 GCA_004026585.1 Noctilio leporinus | reverse complement strand
AAATGGCAATAAATAAGACCAATCAATAATAACCCTAAATATAAATGGATTAAATGCACCAATCAAAGGACATAGGGTAGCTGGATGGATAAGAAAACATAACCCACATATATGGTGTCTTCAATAGACCCACCTCAGAACAAAAGATCGACACAGATTGAAAGTGAAGGGATGGAAAAATATATATCAAGAAATGGACATGAAAAAAAAGGCTGGAGTAGCAATCCTTACTTCAGACAAGATGGATTTTACAATGAAGGTCATCAAAAGAGACAAAGAAGGGCATTTCATAATAAATAAGGGAACAATCCATCAAAACTTATAATTCTGGTAAACATATATGCACGCAATATAGGAGCTCCCAAATATATGAGGAAAATCTTGGAGGACTTCAAGAAGGATATAGAAAGCAACACACTAATAGTAGGAGATTTTAATACCCTGCTATCAACAATGGATAGATCTTCCAAACAAAAAATCACAAAGAGTGTTGTGACATTGAACAATACTCTAGAAGAAATGGACTTAACTGATATATACGGAACATTTCACACCAAAGAAGCAAAATGCACATTCTTTTCAAATGCACATGGAACATTTTCAAAGATAGACCACATGGTAGGTCAGAAGACAAGCCTCTACAAATACAGAAAAATTGAAATCATACCAAGCATCTTCTCAGATCACAGTGTATTGCAACTAGAAACCAACCTCAAAGGAAACACCAAAAACACTCTAACTCATGGAGACTGAGTAACATGCTTTTAAGTAAAGAATGGGTTAACAATGGGATCAAAGATGAAATAAAAAAGTTTCTGGAAACAAATGACAATGAATACACAACAGCCCAAAACCTATGGGAAACAGCAAAGGAAGTCCTCAGAGGAAACTTCATAGTAATACAGGCATCCCTAAAAAGGTCAGAAGAAGCTTATAAAAACAATATAACCATAAAGCTGCAAAAACTAGAGGAGCAACAACAAACAAAGCCCAGAGCAAGCAGAAGGGAAAAAATCATCAACATCAGAGCAGAATTAAATAACTTAGAGGATAAAACTACAATTTAAAGAAACAGTAAGTCCAGGAGCTGGTTCTTTGAAAAAATAAGCAAGCCTTTAACCAGACTCATTAAGAAAAAGAGAGAGAGGACCCAAATAAACAGAATCAGAAGTGACAGAGGACAAATCACAACTGATACTTCAGAAATACAAGAGATTGTAAAAAACTTCTACAAACAACTGAAGAAATATGACAACCTGGGTGAAATAGAGACATTTCTGAAAATGTATAATCTACCAAAACCGAATCCAGAAGAATCAGATATTGTGAATAGGCCAACAACAACTAGTGAAAATGAAGAAGTAATAAAAAATCTCCCAAAGCACAAGAGCCCCAAACCAGATGGCTACACAGGTAAATTCTACCAAACATTTAGAGAAGTACTAACTCCTATGCTTCTCAGCCTATTCCAAAAAATCCAACAAGAGGGAACACTCCCAAACTCTTTCTATGAGGCCAATATTATTCTAACCCGAAACCAGGTCAAGACACAACTAAGAAAGAAAACGATAGGCCAATATCTCTGATGAACATAGATGCTAAGATTCTAAACAAAATATTGGCAAACCAAATACAACAATATATTCAAAAGTTCACACACCATGATCAAGTGGGTTTTATCCCAGGGATGCAAGGATGGTACAACATTTGCAAATCAATAAATGTAATACACCACATCAACAAAATGAAAGACAAAAACCATATGATCATATCAATAGATGCTGCAAAAGCATTTGAGAAAGGACGGCAACTGTTTATGATAAAAACACTCAGCAAAATGGGAAGAGAGGGAGCATACCTCAACATCATAAAGGCCATATGTGAGAAACCTGATGCCAACATCATACTTAATGGGCAAAAACTAAAAGCTTTCCCCCTAAGATCAGGAATGAGACAAGGCTGTCTACTTTTTCCACTTCTGTTCAACATCATTTTGGAAATTCTAGCCATAGCTATCAGAGAAGAAAAAGGAATAAAAGGTATCCAAATTGGAAAGGAGGAAGTCAAACTGTCATTATTTGCAGACAATATGATAGTGTACATACAAAACCCGATAGACTCTACCAAAAGTCTACTCAACCTAATAAGGAAATTTAACAAAATAGCTGGCTATGAACTCAATATCCAGAAATCAAAAGCATTTTTATATACCAATAATGAAGTATCAGAGACAGAAACTAGAAAACAAATCTCATTTACCATAGCAACAAGAAAAATAAAGTACTCAGGAATAAACTTAACTAAGGAGGTAAAAGACCTGTACTCAGAAAACTACAGAACATTGAAGAAAGAGATTAAGGAAGATACAAGTAAATGGAAGCATATACCATGTTCATAGATGGGAAGAATTAACATCATTAAAATGTCCATACTACCAAAAGCAATCTATGAATTCAATGCAATCCCAATTAAAATACCAATGAGATACTTCACAAAGATAGAAAAAATACTTCAAAAATTTATATGGAGCCAAAAAAAAAAAAAAAAAAAAAAAAAAAAAAAAAAAAAAAAAAAAAAAAAAAAAAAAAAAAAAAAAAAAAAAAAAAAAAAAAAAAAAAAAAAAAAAAAAAAAAAAAAAAAAAAAAAAAAAAAAAAAAAAAAAAAAACCCACACACACACACACACAAAAACCCCAAAACCCATTAAGAGCCACACCAATCTTGAGAAAAAAGAACAAGGTAGGAGGAATCACAATACTGGACATTAAACTATACTACAAGCTACTTTAATCAAAACAGTCTGGTACTGGCATAAGAAAAGACATATAGATCACTAGAACAGAATAGAGAGCCCAGAAATAAACTCAGGACTCTATGGTCAGTTAATATTTGACAAAGAGGGAAGGAACATAAAATGGAGTAAAAACAGTCTCTTCAACAAGTGCTGTTGAGAGAACTGGACAGCAACATGCAAAAAAATAAATAAATAAAACTAGGCCACCAAGTTACACCATACACTAAAATAAACTCAAGATGGATAAAAGACTTAAACATAAGCAGTGCCACCATAAAGGTCCTGGAGAAAAATACAGGCAGTAAAATTTTCCATATTCTAGGCAGAAATATGTTTACTGATACTTCTCCAAAGGCAAAGGAAATAAAAGAACAAGTAAACAAATGTGACTATATCAAACTGAAAAGTTTCTGTTCAGCTGAAGAAAACACCAGCAAAATTAAAAGGGAACCAACTGTATGGGAAAACATATTTGCCAATGACACGTCAGATAAGGGTTTGATAGCCAAAATATATAAAGAACTAATGCAACTCAACACCGGGAGACAGACAGCCCAATTAAAAATGGACAGAGGACCTGAACAGACAATTCATTGAGGGAGACATACAAAGGGCCCAAAGGCATATGAAAGAATGCTCAACATCCCTAGCCATCAGAGAGATGCAAATTAAAACTGCAGTAAGATACCACCTCACACCTGTCAGAATAGCAATCATCAACAAATCAACAAACAAGTGTTGGTGAGGATGTGGGGAAAAGGGAAGCCTGGTGCTCTGTTGGTGGGAATGTAGTCTGGTGCAGCCACTATGGAAAACAGTATGGAGTTTCTTGAAAAGCCTAAAAATGGACCTGCCTTTTGATCCAGCAATTCCACTACTAGGACTATACCTGAAGAATCCTAAAACAGCAATTCATAAGAACCTATATACCCTGATGTTCATAGCATCACTATTTACAATAACCAACTGCTGGAAACAGCCTCGGTGCCCATCAGTGGATGGTTGGATCAAAAAACTTTGGTACATTTACACAATGGACAACTACACAGCAGAAAGAAAGAGGGAACTCCTCTATCCTTTGCAACAACATGGATGGAACTGGAGAGTATTATGCTTAGTGAAATAAGCCAGTCAGTGAAAGACAAACACAATGTGATCTCACCCATTACAGGACAATAATAAACAAATAAACAAGCAAAACAGAACCAGGTACATAAATACAATTAATAGACCTTCAGTGGGCAGGATGAGGTAGGAGGGTAGAGGAGGAGGCAAAGAAGGGGAGCAGTTTAGTCAAGGATCTAGTACGGAAGAACCATTGAAATGGACAAGTGGGACTGGCTTTGCGGGGAGTGGATGGGTAGGGAAGGGAAGGAAAAAGGGGATGGTTGTAATAAAACAAGAGTAAAATAAAATTTTAAAAATTCTGCTCAAATTGATTAGTGCATGAATCTAGAAGGTAACAACTGGAGGGGAAATTGTAGATTTATCCTCATTGTCATGACATTAATTCTTGATTTTCTAATGCTTCCTAACTTTATCTTATCTAGTAAGAGTAGAAATTAAGTAAGTAAGAAAGAAAGAAAGAAAGAAAGAAAGAAAGAAAGAAAGAAAGAAAGAAAGAAAGAAAGAAAGAGAAAAAAGCTGTGCACCTATAAAGCTTCTTTTTTGGCCAATAGCATTAGTGGAAAGTGGCTACATTCCTTGAAAGTGCCTGTAATTAAAGCTGTGAATCTTCAGACTGCCTACTTTTTAACAGAAAAAAAAACCAAAAAAACCCAAAACCTTATTTAATTATTTTATGGCCTTTAAAAATTAATGAATGAAGTTACCCCAATATCTCTAACAATCTAAACCCTCAGAATATCTCTGGTGACCACTGGGGTTTTTTTGTTTGTTTGTTTTTTGTTTTGTTTTCTTTTAATTTTATTGTTGTTGTATTACATCCATCCCCTTTTTTTCTCCCCTACCACTGGGGGTTTGTACAAACACTGGCCTACTCCTTGCTATTTTCTACATGACTATACATATTGTTCATTTCTAAAGATGACTTCTGCTTCCATTTAGGGGTCCTCACTTCTCCACTTTGTTGTTATGAGGAAAAACCCCCAAATGTTTTTTCTCTCATGAATGGCTGTGTCATTGGTGCTTAGATGGTGGGTGTCATGTATGGAACATGGCATTTGCAGCTGGGCAGAATTGAGAAATTCCAGCTCTTTCTTCTGGCATTGGTCCAGCTTTTCACCTGATTGACCTGAGACTTAGCATCTTCACCTCTGAGAGAGCCATGATCTTCGCATTAGTGGTGAGCTCCATGGCCCAGGATTGGGACTGTATAGACCTAGACCCCATCTTCACCATATGCCACCCGTCAACAAGTGATTTAACCTTCCTAAGCTCCAGTTTCCTTGTGTAAAAATAGGATAATAGTAGTTACAGATCCCCTAAGGCTGTTGCAAAAAATCTATAATCAGTCATGTATACACTTCTGCCAAATCCTATCTTTCCTATTCTGTGTCCAGAAAGCTGATTAATGGACTCCTTCACCCTTTGAGTCTTCTCGAGCTATGAAAGCACCAGCAGAAAGTCAGAGGCAAGAAGAACACGAGGTCAGGATAATTATTTCTCCATCTCCCTCTCTTCTAAGTGGCCTCTAAGAAAGGTCACAGCTCCTCACAGCTGACTCTCACAGTTCTCGCCAGGTTTTAGTGCCCCATTCCTCCTCCTGGCTGCTTCAGACTTACCTTCAGTTTGGTAAACAATACCTTCATTGACATCTCTTCAAATGTAAACTTGCCCTCTCTTCCATGTATGCATACCATGTGTTTCCTAGCAGATGCACCATGAAAAGTGCTTAGCCTGGTATACAATAAGCATTTACATGGTGATTGAGAGGATTAAATGAAACTATAAGTACAGGATAATTGGTGTAAAATAAGGGTCAATTAATAATAATAATATATTATTAATAATAATAAATCAAATACACTTAATACTATAACAATTATTATTTTAGGTGCTCATTTTAGACAAAGCACTAGACTAAGACTTTACATTCATGACTTCATGCTCCTCTCATCCGAAAAGCTACAAGTAGTTAAACTTTCCCCCAATTTATGAACAAGAAAACAAAAACACAGAGAATTTAAGTAATGGCCCCAGTACATGTAGCAAGTTTCTTCTGAGTCCTAAACTCATTCTCCTAATCCCTTCACCGCCTTTTGTTACAAGAGTTTCTACTCCTGCTCCCTAATACACAGTTTTGTTTTTAACTACCAAGTTATTTTAATAAAAAAGTAAAACAAGCAAACAACAACAACAACAACAACAAACAAACAAATTAACACAAAACCTTGATAATATGACAAACATTTGCTTTAAGTATTTGAAGGATCCTAAGAAGAGATGCTGTGGTCGAGCCTTGCACTGAATTTCCTGAACCACATTACAGAATGTCACCAATTTAACTTCTCTTACCAGATGTGATTTAGGTATTGCTACATATGTAGTACTATTCCATTAGAGATGTTCCTACCTGTGCACAAAGTTGGGCTGGCCTAACAAGTACCAACAGACAGGATAGCTTAAACAACAGCTCTGGAGTCTGGAAATTCCAGATCATGGTGTCAGCATGGTCAAGCATGGTCATCCTGGTTTGTGGGTTTGTAGATAGCTGTCTTTTCAGGGTATCCTCATTGGGGTGGGGTGGGGGGTTTGAGTGGAAGGAGAGGCAGAGAGAGGGAGAGAAGGGGAGAAAGGGGGAGAGAGGGAGAGGGAGGGAGAAATGATCTCTTCCTCTCCTACAAGGAAAGGCATTAATCCCATCATGAGGGCTCCCCCTCATGACATAATTACCTCCCAGAGGCCCTGCCTCCAAATTCCATCACATTGGGGATTAGGGCCTCAACATAGAAAAATGGGGGTTGTGGGGAGGGCCCTGGCCTGGTGACTCAGTTGGTTGGACCATTACCCCATACATCAAATGGTTACAGTTTGGATCCCCAGTTGAGCATATATGGGAGGCAACTGATTGATGTTTCTCTCTCTCTCTCTGTCTCTCTCTCTCTCTGTCTCTCTCTCTGTCTTTCTCTCCCCTTTCTCTCTCTCTCTCTCTCTCTCCCTCCCCCCCCTTTCTTTCCCTCTCCCTCTCTCTCTAAAATCAGTAAAAAGGAAAATGGGAAGGGAGGGGTCATAGACACTCAGTCCAAAGCAAGTAGCTTGTTGGAGAATTATGTGTTCAGTGTGGATGGGTGTTGCATGTGGCAGAAGGGAGGTAAGTATGGAAGCTACTTCTGTGGCCCAGAGGTATGATAGCTGCTTTGGTTTGCAAGGCAGCAGTAGAGATGATGGGAAATGAAGAGAATTTGGATATGTTTGGTGGCAAAGCCAAGAGGATTTGCTGGAGGAATGAATGTCCTGCTAGGCAAAGAGAAGAATTAAAGATTCCTCTAAGGATTGAGGGAGGCTCAAGAGTTTGAGTGAATGGCGGGTCCTTAACTGAAATGGGGAAGTCTGAGGAACAATAAACAGTATACAGATCTGATAATGGATTAGTGTTCAAAACATACAAAGAACCCCTATGACAGGAAATATAGGTATGCCTATATTTTAAAGCATTGTTTCTCATTTCTAGATCTATAATAAAATTTGTCAATGTTTCTGTTTATGGCTTATGAGTTGCAGATTTGGTTTTCATATATCCCTGTATTCGTTTCCTAGAATTGCCATAATAAAGTGCCACTGGACAGTTTATCAGAATAGAAATTTATTCTCTTATAATTCTGGGGACTAGAAGTCCAAAATCAAGGTATCACTAGGGTTGTGCTCTCTCTGAAGGCTCTAATGAAGAATGCTTTCTTACTTCCTCTTGGCTTCTGGTGGCTGCCTGCATTCAGTGGCATTACTTGGCTTTGGCAACAGAGCATTAATATCTGCCTTCTCTTCCCCCCCCCCCCCTCTGTGTCTCTGTGTCCCTTTTATAAAGACACCAGTGATTAAATTAGGGCCCACCTTATCCAATATGACCTCATTTTAACTTAAGTACATCTGCAAAGGCGGGGTTTCCAAGTAAGACCACATTCAGGTACCAGGAATTTGCACTTGAACAAACCTTTTTTGGGGAGACACAATTCAATACACAGCAGTCCCTCAGTAGATTTTTGGCTTTACTGCTTTACTATGTTATGTTTTCTATTTATGTATAACTAAAATGCTAGATTGTAATAATTGTAGTACTATAGATTTATACTATATCTTGATACCTAGAAAGCATCTTGCTCTTCCCACCTCATTTTCTTTCAAAGTGTCACAGCTTATCCCTGGCCTCTTACGCATGAACCATAGAATCAGTAATACTTCTAAAAAAGACTTATAGGAATGCAGATGGTAATAGTACTGAAGGAAATTTTGGAGAGGTTCAACAACTTTATGACGTAGAATCTTCCTATCCATTAAGATGGTGGCTATTCTTTGAGATTCATTCCCTAGTACCATAAAAATATTATAAATTGAGACTTTTAAAATCAATTTTTAAACTATTTGATGCTGGCCTATAGATTTATTTTTGCATACTGGTTTTAAATCCAACCTCCTTACTTAGGCTCTCATTAATCTCAATAATTTGAGGAACCTTTTAAGATGTTTAAGTTCTTAACATTTGTGAATGACAGTTTTCTAATCCTTATACCTTTGATTTCTATTCCTTTTCTTACTGCAATCACTGAAATAGAAGAAATTAGAATGAATGCCTGGGGTTTTCCTTGATTTTAAGAGGAATGTATCACCATTATGTATACATCAGGATCCAGAGGCAGCTAGAATGCACACCTGGACTTTGTTCAGAACTGCAACAGGACATTTTGATTAAACTAGCCCACTCCTATGGACCTGTTGATGAAGCTAGTCAAACCCATCCGAAATGTGTAACTGAAAGTATAACTACCCTGTCCCCTAGAGTAAAGTTGAAGATGACTTCTCTAACAGTACTTTCTCTTGCCACTTCCCATTTTCCCTATTCCCCTTTTCCTTCCCCCAATAAATTTGTGGCTTAATTCCACAGCGTCTCCTTCTCTGGGTGTGATTTCTCTGAACAGACTGACCTTACAGTATGAGGCTTACTCTAGATGTTTGGTAACTTTTATCAGGTTAAAGATGTTCCTTCTATTCTGTCTCCCTCTATTTCTATTATTGTCCTTTGTTTGAACTTTATCATTCCTGTTATAGACACTTAAAAATATATCTTCTTCATTTGAAAGCATTTAAGATAGAAGAACTAGACAGATTTGTTCCCCCATTCAAACACATAGGTACTTCAGTGCTTAGCTTTTGAAAGAAGCAAAAGTGCATTATTTTTATGTTAAGAACTACCCCCCCCCCCCAAAAAAAAAAAAGAAACAGCATAAGTCAATAAAAATGTTCTAGACTGCAAATGAGGTCAATGTTCTCATCCTGATGCATTAATGTAGACTTTTGTCCAAGTCCTATTTTCATTGCTATTGTATCACCATTTGGGGATTTATTTAAATGATTAGGAAGCTGAGTTTCAGGGCAACTGGGCAGAAGCTTCTACTGTTTTTAAGGTATTTTCTGTATGTTCTTTATCCTATACCTTGTGTGTGTGTTTCCTCCCCAGAATACCTGTCTTCTTCCCTCTTGAATCCTCCATATGCGCACAGCCCATCTCTACAACCTCCACAGACACTAATAAAGGCTATTCGCCCCCCCCCCCACACCTTTGTTTTCTAGCAATCCAATACATTGAAGAAATGGAAAAAATAAAAAAATAAGGCATTTTCTGCATGGAAGTTCCAGGCCCACAGTTGTCAGGAGACCCTTTCTCCTCCCTTGAGTGTGAAAGTGAAAGTCCTCACTGAGGGAGGAGGAGGAAACTGTCACAGAGGAAACAGTTCCCAACATGTCAGACTCTAGCAGTCCAACGGCCCTCAAAGCCAGGGGTGCCGAATTCAACTGAGTGAGCAGGAAGGAAAGGTTTTCTTAGGTGAGAGAGAAGACGGTAGAGAGAGTAAAAATTTCACTAGGTATTAGCCTAGGTGTGATTCAGAAAAGGACGACTCAGCCCTTTTCTCAGACGTCCAACGGTAAAGATTTAACACTTGAGTGCCCAGGGGAAGTTAGGAGTGAAAACCAGGCAATTCATATTACCTGCTTTTACAGCGGCTGTTTTGTTTCTTAGTGCACAATGGTAACAGAAAGCAGAGGGGTTGATCAAATTACCCAGCATTTCAGTCTGGAGGATTTCATTTCCTCTTCAGAAACATTTTGCAGTTGCACACAGCTCTTTTTTTTTTTTTTTTCCAGATTATAAATTCTTTATTTTATTTTTTAATTTATTGGGGTAACGTTTGTCCACAAAATCACACAGGTTTCAAATGCACAACTCAAAAACACATCATCTGCCCTTTGCATTCAAAGGCTTCTTTTCCTCCCACTTGAAAAGTATCTGTCCATCCATACATCCATCCATCCATCCGTTTACCATCCATCATTGAGTTAACACTTAATGAGTATTTTTATTAGTAGTAGAATTACAAACAGGTCACATTTGTTGAGCTCTTTCAAAATTTCATTTATTTTACGTGTACTTTTTCACTTCTTCTTCGGACAACCTGTGAGATACTTACTGTTATTATTCCACTGTGCAGATAAAGAATGTGAGGCATAAGGAGGTGGAGTTAGTAGTTAGAGGAGTCATGACTCAAACCCACATCATTTTGAATCACGAGCCCTTTCCAGTGGCAACTAAAGTAGTTGGATCATATTGGTTCACAAGAGCAATTTTGAGCACAGGTAGGTAAATACAGCTATGATTAAAGTTAAATCATATATTTTTATCAAATAAATTATATTTTTAAAAGTAATAAGCATTCAAACTCAAGTCTTCTAATTATTTTATTCATTCTACTTTATCATTGGTCTTGATGTTATTTCTGTCCACTGAACAGGTGTGCTAGGAAACATTTTTTTTGGTAACTTTGCAGCCTGTGACATGAGTGAGTAGTTTGAAATTAGCTACAGGGGGATAGTTACATCATGCAAATCAGCAAATGCTACAAATGAGGACTTTTTTTTTTTTTTTTTTTTCCTCCTGGAGAGCCAGTTGTTAAACAATTACCAGCACACCAGGGGCCCTTTCTCTTACCTACTGTAGCACATAACTTCTACATAATGCCATAATATTAAGCACTGGACATTAAGATGGATACAGAAGATACAAAGTTGAATCAGTCACAGTAGAAGTAGGGAAGAGAGAATCTCACTTCCTAGAAATTGTGGATACTACTTAATTGCAGTTTGAAACATCACTTGGAAGAATTTAGCCAGATACAATTCTATGCATGGTAAAATAAGTCCTAAGGTAGCCAGGAAAAATAGAATCAAAATGGTTTCAGTAAAATAATTCCCTCAGTCTCCCTTTACCTTTATTAGACGTAGAGAGCACAAAAGGAGTCAATTGAACAATGAGGTGGATTCATTTCAGGTACAGTGTATTATCAACTTGAATGAGTCCCATCAGTTGATGTGTATTTTCTGAATGTATAGCTGGCTCCATGACCAAGAAAAACACCATTCCTTACCTGGAACATTATTCTTTAAAAATCAATTAAGTATTAAATCAGATAGATGCTTTGAATGGTCAGGAAAATAAATCCTCTAAGGTACAGTTAAAGGTCGTTGATATGATAATCTCCCCACCGGACATATTTCTAATAGAATTTCACACCTGCTTGGAGAATCTGGTCAGCCAGATTCCTTCTCAATAGCCCTGTGGAAATGGATGAACAGAAAAGTAGAAAACAGGAAAAGAGGGAAGAGAATGACAATCAGAACACATGGGTTGAGCCCAAATCTGCCATTCACTGGCAAATCATTTCCACCTTCTGCACTTCAGCAGCCCTATTTATAAAATAAAGGGTTTAGATCATACATATTTTTTTCAAGTTTAGGCTGCATAAGCATCACCAGTTTCTTGTTTGCTGTTTTCAGTTCCCATCTGAGATCATTAACTCATTAAAGCTAGGTCATGCCCACAATTTGCAGTTTAAGGCTTCACCTGAGTTAATTCTCTTCCCAAGGGTCTGCTTTTATTTTATTGTAAATAGCATTATTAAATATCACTTGACATGGAAGAACCATGAACATGGACAATAAATGGGATTGACTTTGCGGGGGAGTGGGTGAGTGGGGAAAGGAAGAGGGGAGGAGAAATAGGATAGATGTAATACAACAATAAAATTAAGTTTAAAAAATAAAATGCACACAAACAAAAATAACACTTGAAATGTGCATTAAAAAATAGTTTGCCTTGTATTACTCATTGATATACTTCTATTTGAGTCTTAACTGTTATTTCCCTAATTTGATGGAAGCCATCTATATTCTTTCATTGTTTTATTTCAGTTATGGTTTAATGTATATGTTTATGTTTTCTGAGTAATGGAGACAGTTAATTGCTGGTTGCAATGGCTAAAAAGAATTCCAATAATGAATTTTCTGAAAAGGAGAAAAATATAAAGCTAGCACTTTGTATTTACTGGGAACATTTCTGAAAATAATCAGAAAGTGACCAAAATCTGAACTATTGTGTCATTGAATTCAAGTCAGTATTGCAGAAAGCAGGAACATGATACTGGCTAACTTATACTGCTTTTCTAAGTGAAGGTTTTCCTTCAATAAGAAATAAAATTTGAAAATAAACAACTACATGGTATTGTAAGATGAGGATCTAGTTTCCCCAATTTTAGATATGACTAGGTTCTATTCCAAAGTAGGAGATACCTGATTGGATAAGGAATATAAACTGCGATTCCCATATGCCTACCATCAATCCATCCTTCTGATAATGGCACCCTAACTTTTCCTGGACAACATAGCTTTCTCACTCTTAGATCATGTGTCTTGTTAGGGTAGTGGGGAAGAAGAAGGCATGTACTTTTGAGGTGAAAGAACATTCCTCTTGGTACAGTGTTGGTTCAGGGATGGGTAATGAGACAATATAGGCAAGTGGGAATTAAGCTCCAGGCTTTTTTTTAATAGCTAGAGAAGAGAAAAGCTCCTTTTCATTTTGCTAGTTTTGAACCTAGTTGGAATGTGGGGCTAGAGCTGCTGACCCACTATTTATCACTCTATGGAATCCAAAAATGGAGACAACCTGTGGAGAAAGGAGCCAAAAAACAAAACAAAACAAAAACAAAAACAAAAAACAAAAAACAAAAAACAAAAAAACCCAGCAAGGGAACAAATAGCCAAGATTTCAAACTCTATTTGAAGCTGTCAGATCTACTGGTGAGCTGATAGTTTAAAAAAAAACAAAACAAAAACATTTCATTTATTTATTTTTAAAGAGAGGAAGGATGGGAGAAAGAGAGGGAGGGAAGCATCAATCAGTTGCCTCTCCCACTGTGGACCTGGCCCACAACACAGGCATGTGCCCTGACTGAGAAGCAAACCAGCGACCTTTTAGGTCAGCACTCAATCCACTGAGCCACTCAAATCAGGGCTGATATTTGTTTTTCTTAAACTAGAGTTTTGTTTTCAGTTACTTGTAACCGAGCAAATCATAGATAATCAACTTTGCCCAAATGATGTTAAGTTCTCTAAAAGCTGCAATGCTTCAGTTTTTGTTTTTAAAAAATCATGTAAAATAAATTGAAAGTAAATTTCAATAAATTGAACAATCTTTAATTCTATCAAGCTGTAATACAATTATCAGAACATATAAGCATATACAAAAAAAGGAAGGGTGTGTAAAATCTAATAATCATATTTCTTTTGAGAAATGGAGAATTGGAGTTGCAAGGGAGACAGTTTTTACCCTGTATCTTTTTGTACTATTTGTACTTTTTTTTTTAACCACATATTGAAATATATTTATTAAAATGTTGAACAAATTTGAGCTATAGTAGCTCAAATTTTAACACATTAAATAATAAGATCAAGAAGTGTGTCATAATTTTTAAAAAGTCATGGCATAAGCAATGTTTTCATTTATCACTAACAATTATAATATTTAGTCTAATGTCTATGACTTCTATTGGTGATAAAGACACAGGTACTATTAATACACTTGCTCCAGTTAATGATAATGAAAGTAAAGGTATAACTATTTTGTCATCCCAGTTCACAGATTCTCTGAATACTGTCTAAGGATTTCTTCAGTTGGTACATGGGCCCCAAATTCAGAACAAGATTTTATTTATTAAAATTGTTTTAGTAGTTTTTCATAAGGCAAGTGTTACTCACAGTGGGATAAATTGATAAACTTTCAGGGGTTACTGTAGTTCTAAAAGAACTTTAATTTTGTTTATATTTTAATGATATAAAAATTAATATTAGCATAATTTGGATTATTTAGATGACACCTTCAAACTGAATGCTGTTGCTTAGTTTTAGTGCCAGCCTTTGTGTTTGTCTTTATATATATATTATGTAGTTTTAATTTTACCTCTGTGAAATATGTCATTGGTATTTTAATTGGGATTGCATTGAATCAATAGATTGCTTTGGGTAGTTTTAATGATGGACATTTTAATGATGTTATTCTTCCCATCTATGAACATGGTATATGCTTCCATTTATTTGTATCTTCCTTAATTTCTTTCTTCAGTGTTCTGTAATTTTCTGAGTACAGGTTTTTACCTCCTTTATTAAATTGATTCCTAAGTACTTTATTTTTCTTGTTGCTATGGTAAAGGATTTGTTTTCTAGTTTCTGTCTCTGATGCTTCATTATTGGTATATAAAAATGCTTTTGATTTCTGGATATTGATTTTATTTTCAGCTATTTTGCTAAATTTGCTTATTAGTTTGAGTAGGTTTTCGGTGGAGTCTATCGGGTTTTTATGTACACTATTATATTGTCTGCAAATAATGACAATTTAACTTCCTTCTTTCCAATTAGGATACCTTTGATTCCTTTTTCTTCTCTGATAGCTGTGGCTAGAATTTCCAAAATGATGTTGAACAGAAGTGAAAAAGTAGACAACCTTGTCTCATTCCTGATCTTAGGGGGAAAGCTTTTAGTTTTTGCCCATTAAGTATGATGTTGGCATCAGGTTTCTCACATATGGCCTTTATGATGTTGAGGTATGCTCCCTCTCTTCCCATTTTGCTGAGTGTTTTTATCATAAACAGTTGCTGTCCTTTCTCAAATGCTTTTGCAGCATCTATTGATATGATCATATGGTTTTTGTCTTTCATTTTGTTGATGTGGTGTATTACATTTATTGATTTGCAAATGTTGTACCATCCTTGCATCCCTGGGATAAAACCCACTTGATCATGGTGTGTGAACTTTTGAATATATTGTTGTATTTGGTTTGCCAATATTTTGTTTAGAATCTTAGCATCTATGTTCATCAGAGATATTGGCCTATCGTTTTCTTTCTTAGTTGTGTCTTGACCTGGTTTCGGGTTAGAATAATATTGGCCTCATAGAAAGAGTTTGGGAGTGTTCCCTCTTGTTGGATTTTTTGGAATAGGCTGAGAAGCATAGGAGTTAGTACTTCTCTAAATGTTTGGTAGAATTTACCTGTGTAGCCATCTGGTTTGGGGCTCTTGTGCTTTGGGAGATTTTTTATTACTTCTTCAATTTCACTAGTTGTTATTGGTCTATTCAGGATTTCTGCTTCTTCTGAATTCGGTTTTGGTAGATTATATATGTCCAGAAATGTCTCTATTTCACCCAGGTTGTCATATTTCTTGTCATATAGTTGTTTGTAGAAATTTCTTACAATCCTTTTTATTTCTGAAGTATCAGTTGTGATTTGTCCTCTGTCATTTTTGATTTTGTTTATTTGGCTCCTCTCTCTCTTTTTCTGGATGAGTCTGGTTAAAGGTTGTCAATTTTGTTTATTTTTTCAAAGAACCAGTTCCTAGACTTAGTGATTCTTCAAATTGTAGTTTTAGTCTCTAAGTTATTTAATTCTGTTCTGATCTTGATTTCCCTCCTGCTACTTGCTCTGAGCTTTGTTTGTTGTTGCTTCTCTAGTTCTTGCAGCTTTATGGTTATATTGTTTTTATAAGCTTCTTGTGACCTTTTTAGGTAGGCCTGCATTGCTATGAATTTCCCTCTGAGGACTGTCTTTGCTGTTTCCCATAGGTTTTGGGCTGTTGTGTATTCATTGTCATTTATTTCCAGAAACTTTTTGAGTTCATCTTTGATCCCATTGTTTACCTATTTCTTACTTAAATGCATGTTATTTAGCCTCCATGAGTTAGAGTGTTTTTGTTTTTTTCTTGAGGTTGGTTTCTAGTTTCAATCCATTGTGATCTGAAGATATGCTTGCTATGATTTCAGTTTTCCTGTATTTGTGGCGGCTTGTCTTGTGACCTATTTTGTGGTCCATCTTTGAGAATGTTTCATATGCATTTGAAAAGAATATGTATTTTGCTTCTTTGGGGTGAAAGATTCTGTATATATCAGTTAAGTCCATTTCCTTTAGAGTATTCAATGCCACCGTATCCTTGGTGTTTTTTTGTTTGGAAGATCTGTCAGTTTTTTATAATAGGGTTTTAATACCCCCTACTATTAGTGTGTTGTTCTGTATATCCTTCTTCAAGTGCTCCAAAATTCTCCTTATATATTTCAAAACTCCCATGATGGATGCATATATGTTTAACAGAGTTGTATCTTCTTGATGGATTATTCCCTTAAGTATTATGAAATATCCTTCTTTGCCTCTTTTTTTTGACCTTCATCATAAAATCTATCTTGTCTGAAATAAGGATTGCTACTCCAGCCTTTTTTTTTTTTTTTTTTTT
>PVIW01016462.1:0-16603 GCA_004026585.1 Noctilio leporinus | reverse complement strand
CCTCCCCCCAACCCCTTTCCCCCTGACCACTGAAGGCCTATTCCTTGTATTCATACACTTGGTTCTGTTTTGCTTGTTGTTAGTTTTGCTCATTATTGTCCCGTAATGGGTGAGATCATATGATATTTGCCCTTCACTGACTGGCTTATTTCACTAAGCATAATACTCTCCAGTTCCATCCATGTTGTTGCAAAGGGTACAAGTTCCTTCTTTCTTTCTGCTATATAGAATTCCATTGTGTAAATGTGCCAAAGTTTTTGGATCCAATCATCCACTGATGGGCACTTCGGCTGTTTCCAGCACTTGGCTATTGTAAATAGTGCCGCTATGAACATAGGTGTGCATAGGTTCTAATGAATTGGTGTTTCAGGATTCTTTGGGTATAGTCCAAGTAGTGGAATTGCTGGATCAAAAGGCAGTTCCATTTTTAGTTTTTTAAGAAAAATATGGAACGCTTCATGAATTTGCGTGTCATCCTTGCGCAGGGGCCATGCTAATCTTCTCTGTATCGTTCCAATTTTAGTATATGTGCTGCCAAAGCAAGCACGAGTCCTTTTCTGTTAGTTACATAGTCTAGACTTTATCCTTCCCATTGTGAAAACACCAAGTAAATACTCCATTAATTATGAAAAAATATTTATTATCTGTATTGAGAATATTTACATTAAGGAGTATTGCTGTGTTTTCATTGCTCTCAAATGATATAATCGTATCTTAGATTATAAACTTTATAATCATGGAGTGGACTTGTCATAGTTCATGTAGTACAGTGCTTTTAAAAGTTTTTAAAACAGTGGGACATATATTTTAAAGTGGGATTTTTTTTTCTCACTTAGATCTATATATAAATTAGGTATTTTTGAACCCAAAGGATCTATAAAATTCTTCTTAGAAATTATTGCTCAACTATATCCTCTGTCTAGCTGTTTTCAATGATCCTTAAACTAACAAATATTTGTCTCATTGTACAAGTTGTTATTTATTTGGCATCCTGTATACCCAGGAATATTTTACTTTGGGAACCATACAGTTAGAAATGACCATCACAAACCAAGTTTTTTCTCTTGTTTTCCTGACATTTTGGAAAACTTGGGTCTTCAGGGAATTCAAATTGTTTATTTTTTCTTATGTTCACTGATTAAATCAAGTCCTTCAATAATGGACTTCATAGCAAAATAAAGTTTATGAGAAGTACTGTTTAGGAAAGCAAAACAGCGATGTTCATTTTATAATCTGAAATAAACTGGTTCTTCTCATTGTTGGAAGAAAATCACTTTCAGGTTTTTAGAAAGGTAAAAAGGGACAGTTTTTATAAAATGGTATAAAAATAGATTTTTTTGACTAAAAAGCATGTGATAGTTATTTGTTCTGTTTATATATATAGGAATCTGAACAGAAATATAAATCTGATAGAAAAAAATGGTTAGATGAAAAAACGATGCTAATCAATCAAGCAAAAGAAGCAGAAAATCTACGAAACAAAGAGATGAAAAAATATGCTGAAGACAGAGAGCGCGGTTTAAAGCAACAGAATGAAGTGGTTGGTAGCAATTATATTTTTTCTTTGATGTATTTTACCTGCTTTCTTTGGTTTATTAAATTTTTCTCTGGGATTCTTTTTTTTTTTTTAAAGATTTTATGTATTATTTTTTAGGAGAGGGGGAGGGAGAGACACAGAGAGGGAGAGAAACAGTGATGTATGGTTGCCTTTCACCTGCCTCCTGCTACAGACCTGGCTGGAGACCTGGCTTTGCAACCTGGTTGGTTATGTGCCCTGGCTGGGAATCGAACCAGTGACCTTTGGGTTCCCAGGCCAGTGCCTTATCCACTGTGCCATCAGCCAGAGCTTGGAATTCTTATCTGTCTCTACATGATTGATTTTTTTTTTCTTTTTCTTTTTTTAAAAAGGCAGCTTTTCAATTTGTATTATGAATAGAAAAGGGCTGTATAATAAACCTGACAAGCTTGGGCACTTGGGGGCGCATGGCGGCACATGGCGGCACATGGCAGCCTGGCAAGCTTAGTGACTGACTACATAGGATGCTCTGATCACACATTTCTATCAGGGCATGGTAGGTAGTCACATCCCAGGTCAATAGCTTCCTCAGCAAAGATCCATCTTTGAGTTCTGTCTATTGTTCTTATGCATCTAGAATAACATATTTGAAATGTCAATAATTTTTTAAAACTTTATTCATTGACTTTCAGAGAGAGAAGAAACATTGATTTGTTGTGCACTCATTTATCCATTTACTGGTTGATTTTTTTACATGACCTGACCAGGGATTGAACCCAAACCCTTGGTGTATTGAGATGATGGTCTAACTAATTGTGCTACCTGTCCAGGACTAGTATAGTTTTATTTTCTATGTCCCCTGAAGGCACAACTGTTAGGCCCTAAGAGCATAAGACCACCGGAGTAGGTCTTACGCAGAACTCCTCATTTTTATCTTGTTTCCTGCATATTATCTCTGTGTGCTGTATATGTTGTTAACACTGCAGTATCCATCAATGTAAAGTAAGTGTGTTTCTCCATTTGCTTTTTATTTTTATTTTTTAGTACTTTTTATTTGGATGACCTTGGTAATAAAATTATATAGGTTTCAGGCACACAGTTCTGTAATATAGCATTTGTATATTGTATTGAGTGTACACCACTGTAAGACAGGTCTTCCATCACTATTTACCCCTCATATATAGTCTTCTACCTCCCCAACCCCTTATTTAATCCTAGAGATTTCCGCACTTTGCTTTCTTCTGCCTCCTTAATTTACCATAGTGAATTTCATTTACTTTCTTTTGTTTTCTCCTTTGATTCTAATCCATAAAAGGAAGTGCAAAACTGCCAGTTTTCTGAGCATTTCCTCAGTCCATTGACATCTTCCTTCTGGGCATGCCCTCAAAAATTTAGCTTAAATAAATTCTTATAAAACTTTAAAATAGGTTTTGGACATTCTTTCATTGACAGTAAGATGACTCTGCTGTCACTGTGTATCTTGAAGTTCACTTATGTTCTTATTTTATTTTTTCAGTTTATTTAGCAAATTGGGAAATATCTAACCACATTTTTGTCCAGATACAGAACTTTAATTTCTTATTTTTGAATGACGCAGGGTTATCCCTACTATGAAACTTCTATTTTGCATTTTGAACTATATATTCTACTAACATGGTGTGTATATTTTATCTCATATGCCAATTTTATCTTTTTTTTTTTTTTTTTTAAGATTTTATTCGTTATTTTTAGAGAAAAGGACAGGGAGGGAGAAAGGGAGAGAAACATCAATGTATGGTTACCTTTCACTTGCCTCCAGCTAAGGACCGGGGTGAAGACCTGGCTTGTAACCTGGTTATGTGCCCTGGGTGGGAATTGATGCAGTGACCTTTGGGTTTGCAGACTGGCACCTACCCACTGAGCCACCAGCCAGGGTGCTAATTTGATCTTGACTTAACAAGTTCAACTAAATAGTTTCTGGAAGAGTATAGGTGGAAAATAGTCTTAGGTTTTCTATTTTCTATTTTCATTTCTATCTTAGCTTGTTTTGTTTCTTCCTGTTTTTTTGTTTTTTTTTTTTTAATTTTTACTTCATTTATTTTTAGAGAGAGGGGAAGGGAGGGAGAAAGAGGGAGAGAAACATTAATGTGTGGTTGCCCCAACGGGGGACCAGGCTTGCAACTCAAGTATGTGTTTTGACTGGGAATCAAACTGGTGACCTTTTGGTCTATAGGCTGGTGCTCAATCCACTGAGCAACACTAGCCACAGAGCTCTTTCCTCCTGTTTTCTTTTTTTTGGTCTGTTTGGTTTTTTCTTTAGTTTTGATCATTTTTGAATTTTATGTAAATGGGAAGGGACCAGGACAAAGACCAAGATGGTTCTGCCCCAACACAGTCTGCAATATGTGGGTTGATGACTTCCTGCTGGAAAGATTTCATGACACAAGTTTAAGTAATTTTGAAAGTAGGTTTATTAAAGCTGGGGAACAAGGAAGGGCTTAAGATAGAAGAAGCAAGATCATAGCAAAAAAGGAGTGTGCGTAGGTGGAGTTGCCTCCACCTTTGGAAAAATGAGGAAGGTTGAGCTTAGGCAAGGTTGCATTGGCCCTTTAGAAAGAAAGTCATAGGCAGAAGTGAATCACACTGGGCTGAGTTGACTCAGGAAACAGGTTACAGAGGGTAAAGGAGGGCCCTTAGAGACAGGTTAGGGGATTAGCTTGGGATGAGCTAGATGTCATTTGAAGCCATTGCCTACTGACCCTGGGTTGTAAGTCTCTTGGGATCCTTTAGAGTTTAGAAAGAAAAGATACATGCCTGAGGCAAGAAGAGGGGAAGGAACAGGTGTACTTAAGAGAGTCAGCACAACTGGGTCTTTTTGTTTGTTTTTAAGTATAATTTATTGATTATGTTGTTATAGTTGTCGCAATTTCTTTTCCTTTTCTCCCCTCCACCCAGAATCCCTTTCCCTCGTGCAATCCTACCCACCTTAGTTCATAGTTCATGTCCATGGGTCCTGCATGTAAGTTCCCTGATTTCACCCTTTCCTATCTTATTCTTAACTTGCCCCTATCATATACCCACCAATTATGTTTCCTAATACTTGCACCATTTCCCTATTTCTCCCCCTTCTCCCTCCCAGCTAATAACCCTCCTAATGGTCTCCATACCTATGATTCTTATCCCATTCTGGTGGTTTCATTTGGTTTTGTTTTTATTTTTTTAGATTCTGTTGATAGTTGTGAGTATATTGTCATTTTATTGTTCATAGTTTTGATCTTCTTTTTCTAAGTCCCTTCAACATTTCAAATAAGGGCTTGGTGATGGTGAGCTCCTTTAGCTTTACCTTGTCTGAGAGGCACTTTATCTGCCCCTCCATTCTGAATGATAACTTTTTTGGATAGAGTAATCTTGTTTGTAGGGCCTTGCTTTTCAACACTCTGAATACTTTTTGCCAATCCTTTCTTTCTTGCAAAGTTTTTTTTGAGAAATCTGCTGCTAGTCTTATAGGAACCCTTTTGTGGGTAACTATCTTTTCTTGCTGCTTTTACGATTCCCTCTTTAATCTTTAACCTTTGGCAGTTTAATTATGATGTGTCTTGGTGTGGTCCTCCTTGGGTGTAAGTCCTTGTTTAGGACTCTGTGCTTTTTGGACTTGCATGTCTATTTCCTTTGCCACATTTGGCAAATTTTCCTTCATTTTTTCACATAAGTTTTCAGTTTCTTGCTCTTCCTCTTCTCCTTCTGGCACTCCTGTGATTCGGATATTGGCATATAATTAAAGTCATCCCAGAAGTTCCTTAGCTGCTCCTTGTTTTTTTCAATTCTCATTTCCTCATTCTGTACTAGTTGACTGTTTATTTCTTCCTTATGTTCCAAGTTGTTGATTTGAACCCCATTTTTCTTCTCTTCACCATTGGTTTTGTTTGGATTTTCTTTCATTTCACCCTAGCTTTCACTTCTTCTCTTCTGCATTTGCCATACTCAGGCATATCCATCAAGTCTGTGAGCATCTTTATCACCAGCATTTTGAACTCTGAGGTTGTCTATCTCCTCATTACTTAGTTCTTCCATTAGAACCTTGATCAGCTCCCTCTTTTGGGCCATACTTCTCTGTCTCCTCAACTTGACAGGCTCCTGTGTGTGCCTCTGTGTCTTAGGTAGAGCTATTGTACCTGTTATGTTGCAAGGGATGGAGCCTTGGGTATTCATCGTATAGGGTAACCTGTTTCACCACGTTGTGGTGCTGTATGTTGGGGGCAGGGCCTGAGAGGGAACGATGCTGCTTGCTCAGCACTGGCCCCTTTTCCAGGTACTCCTCCTGCTTTCCATATGGGACTGGTACCTCTCTAGCTCTTGCCCTGGCTATGGTTCCCCGAGTGGGTAGGTTCTGTGGATGGTGGAGGCCTCTGGTTTTCACAGTCAGAAGCAATGTTGCTTTATTTCCTGCAGTACTGGAACCATGAGGTATGCAGTCTGGCCTGGTACTGAGAATGCTTCCTAGGTTTTCCTACTTCTTTGTGACGTGTGACTGCACTTTCCATCAGCCGACTGTCTCCACCATCCCGCTATAGCTCCCATGTGCTGCCAGACTGTGTCCTCTCTGTCCCAGCTCTGCCCCATCTACCTGTCTGAATCAGTATTTCTTCTTTATATCTTTGTTCATTGGACTTATATGCAGCTCAATTTTCTGGAATTTTTGGTTGTCTCTTTTTTTGTTTGTTGGTTTTAAAGATTTTTAATTTATTATTTTTCAGAGAGAAGGGAAGGAAGAGAGGCAGGGAGGGAGAGAAACATCAATGTATGGTTTCCTTTTACCTGCCTCCAGCTACGGACCTGGCTGGAGACCTGGCTTGCAACGTGGTTATGTGCCCCTGCTGGGGAATCGAACCAAGTGACCTTTGGGTTCGCAGGCTGGCTCTTTATCCACTGTGCTACCAGCCAGGGCTTTGTCTCTGGTTTTGAGGTAGATGTATTCATTCTTAGTTATGGAGGGAGATGCAGTGTGTCTACCCACACCTCCATCTTGGCTGGAAGTCTGGGTCTTTTTTATGTGTTTTCTAAAGGAGAGAATTTTAGGAGAGATCTCAATCAGAATATTATCAGCTTTCCAGGTGTGCCCTTTGATATGTTGATGAATCAAAATGAGCCTACTGGGAACCAGGACTGAGTTGGGTTTGCCTCTGCGTGGTCTGGAATGTATAAGCTTTTAAGTGTCCTTGGTTATGGAAGAAAAGATTTTAGGATTTATTAGCTGGCTGTAAATTGCTTAGCCTTGTTTAGCTGTCTCAGTTTCCCCTTCCAATTGCCAAGCAATCTTCCTGGCTTCTTACTAACCTGCCTCAAAAGTAGTTGTACCCATTCGTACTCCAACTAGCATTGTAGTTCCTATGTATTTCCGCCAATATATGATGTTGTCATTTTTTATGTGCTTTACTCTGATTATTAATGAGGTTGAAGAGGTTTCATTTGTTTATTGGATCTGCTTAAATATGTCCCCTTGCCTCTTTTCTCTTGGGCTGTTTAGCTTTTTCTTGTTGATAGGTAGGAGTTGCTAATACATTTGGGATAGGAGCAATTTGTGTCTAAATTGTTGTGAGTACCTACTTCCAATCTCTAGTTTACTTTTTACTCATTACTTATGAAGAATTTAAGTTCTTCAACTTATTTTAGTTTATTTTTCTAATCTTCATGACCCTCTGGAACATGTAGACGTTCTCTTATTTTCTGTTTAGGGTTTCACTTTTCATATTTACACTCTAGATTTGGTTTTTGCACGGGAGTGAAATAGGGGTAAAGGAGCGAAGTTTACCATCCCAAAATGCCTCTTTAGGGGTATTGTTATTTTAGGCTGTTGGTTAATTTTAAGAAACATTGGCTCTGAAAACCAGGTAAAAGTTACCCTTTATAAAAGGACACATTTAAAAGGAAAATTTCCATTTGTAAGTGATTATCACTCATTTTACTTGGACTACTTTCTCTGTGGGTAGGAAAGACAGGATTTAAATCTGCATAATAATCTTACCCTTGTTCCCTGTGCTTTTCTGGCAGCCTCCTTTAACTGATTTTCCAGGTCTTTAGTTGAAGGGTGGCATTGAAGGCAATGGCTTCTGCCCTTTTGGCAACTTACCACTTGTTCCTGGGTCTTTCCCATGTATGCAGGAGGTATTCATGTCACTAAATTTCAGTCTGTTTTTCTCCTGCTTTTCTGTCTCGTGTTAATTTTAGGATTAGTTCAACCATAAGAACTTAAGTGATAGAGAGTAATTTTTCCTCCCTGAATGAGGTCAAGGCTGTGTTTTTGTATTTCTGGTGGTTTCTTCCCCCCACACTTTGGTTTACCAGTTATCCTGGTGGTATTTACAGAAAAAAATTACTTTACCATTACTCAGCAATTCTAGTCATATAAATCAGTTGGCTAAGAGTTAACTTGGAGGGTTGTGTTGTTTTGTTTTGTTTTTTCTTTTTCATTTGGTTATTTAGTTTTTCCAGCACCCGTTGGTGAAAAGACTATCTTTGTTATGGGGTAAGAAGGCCATCTGTGAAATTCCCCACTGCCCTGAGTTGGAGATGGGGGATGGGGCTCAGTGAAGGATAGCCATTTTCCTCACAGCGGTACTTTGCATAGTTCTGACTGGTAGCTCGGGTCTTAGTATGCAAATCACTATGGCTAAACCTCAGAGCCAAGAAGATGGAAGGGGCTTTTGACCACAGAATGGTGACAAAAGAGCTTAGAAGCACAAGCGAGGTTCTGCAGCTGGCCACAATTGGTCACCCTACACACTGTGCCACAGGCTGCCATCAGGGTTTAAAATAAGGCGGCAGCCATTTGCACGATTAGAGAGGAGCACTCCATTGGCTGGTCATGGGCTGGGTGTGTAAGAAGGTACCTTGGAATTCTGGAAATTTTGGACTAAGAGCTGGAGAACATGGCAGCACATGCAGGACCTCCCCTAACCAGGCATGGTTGGATGGGAGCTGTGGGAAAGCTGAACTGGCATATCCTGAAACTCCTGGTTTGGCAGGGGGAGGCAGAGCTGTATGCTTGTGGGTGTTTTAAAGGGAGTGGGACTTAATGGCAGAATTCCACCTTCCATTGAAATCTGTATAACCTTCATTAGGCTGAAGGCTTTGTTTCCAAGATTATTTGATGCTGATTAGAACAACATTGTCCTGAGGTCTTAACAATTCAGGGGCTGGCATGCAAGGGAGGAGACAGGTGAATCAGGCTGCTGCTGTGTGAGGCCAGTTGAATCAGAAGGAAAGGAAGGAGAAAATGTCATGTTAAGTGAAGTTTCTATACTGTTAACACTAGCAGTGGCCTAATAAACCCTCTTTAAAATAGACTTACAGCTGTGGAAGTTAAACATTTTTGCTTAATAACTCTTATACATCTATTTGGAGAGAATTGAAATTTTAACAATATTGAACATTTTGACTTTTGAACAGATTCTCTCTCCATTCATTTAAGTGTTGTGTAATTTCTTTCAGCAGTGTATTACAATTTTTCATGTTTAGGTCTTGCACATACTTGTTTGATTTTCATTTCTCTGTTGTTTGTTGCTATTAGTTTTGCCATTTGTTTTATTGTAATCTTACCCTCATTTCTCAGTACTGGTATATTAAGAGCTATAATTATTTATTGAAAGAAGTAAGTAATCAATGCATTGATTTTTGGAGAGCAGTGGGCTAGGCATAAGTAAAGTGACCACATGTGGACATTAAATATATATAAAGGCATTACATATTTTATTTTATAGTATTTTACCTAAACTGTATTTGTTATGCATCGTGTTCACAGTTATATTTATTGTGTTATTTATAAAATTTCAAAAAACTGTAGATACATAATGTTTCAAGATATACTTGAACAATTTCTCTATTTCTTGGTCAGGAAATACTTACAGCACAGTTGGCAGAGAAAGATAGCAACCTTCAAAATTGGCGAGAAGAACGGGATCAGCTGGTTGCAGCTTTAGAATTGCAGCTGAAAGCACTGATCTCCAGTAACTTACAGAAAGATAATGAAATTGAACAATTACAAAAAAGGATCACATCAGAGGCTTCTAAAACAGTTAGTAGAATCTTGTTCTTTCTTTGCCTTTGTTTTTAAAACAAATTTTTCAAAATTGATTAACTCCTTAAAGATTAAAAGCAGTAAGTTTCAGTACATCAGAGGGAATCAGAGTTTGAAAAATTGTTTGGGTATTTTTCATGAATTTTGAGTTTTTAGAGTTTATCATTATGATTTGTTCAGAAATAATAGTCTTCTTAGTAGAGTTGTGAAAATTAATTGAAAGCATTTGTGAAAAACAATTAGCATATTTTTTTTACCTCAGTGAAGTCAGTACATGCCACCACCCTCAATTGTTTACTAAGTAGAATCTTATTTGGCATCATGGGTAGTGACATAGAGATGTATTTGATTTTTGATTTTGATGGCAGTAATGAGAAGGTCCACATTGGAACTTAACAAGTTTAAAAATATAATCTAATTGAAATGTAATCTAATACTTTATAAATCCTTAAGTAGGGTTTAGGAATAGAACATAACCTATGACTAAGAAGGTGGGATGAACAGTGTGCAGCAAGAAAAGTTTCCGTAACCAATGCGGTCTTCTCTACTATAATGCTCTAGTTGCACTTCCAAGACTAGTGTTTTACAATTATATTATCAAACTTCAAATACCAACCAACTCAGTGCAGACCTTAGCTCTGTCATTTTCTATTTCCTCATCTAGAAAGTAGGAATGATGATTCTTAAATGGGAGCATATATATAAAATGCCTTGGAAGTTGAAAATAATCTTCCAAGTACTCTATATCAGACTCAAAATAAGCTGGAAAATTGCCCAGCCTTTCCTGAGTCTCTGAGAAAGAAAGAGAGGAGGAAGGAGAGTTACATAGTCATTGAAGAAGCCTTTGATTACTTCCCCTATTTAATCCACTTACATCTTGATTTTATATCCTGTAGGTGAAGTGTTTTAATTTAGTTTTGGTTACAGTGGTTTTCCCTTTAATATTTACTTCAGGAAAAAGAAACCATGGATATCAAGCCCAGACCTCTGAACTCAGTAGATCTTGGTGGACTTAAAACTGAGCCTCAATTAACAAGTTTTGAAACTTCCAGCAATGAAATAGAGGTGGGTATTTGGGACCGCAGTCCACTTTTTTACCCTCTTTACCAGTAACCAAACAATGCATGCAAGTATCATGTAATCAGTTGTAGGCACCTTGCTGTACAGTTAGTTACATACACATATACCCCATGCTGTGGGAAAGAAAGCTAAAGGCTTTTGAGGAGAGGTGAAGTTCTTTGAGGAGATCAGGTCTCGAAATACTAATCTCTCAAAATGATACTGATCTTTCTCTTGTTAAAAAACAGAAAAAACAAAAAAAAAACTTTTAAAAGATTCTCTTTTTAGAGAGAGGGGAAGGGAGGGAAATATTAGTCTCTTGCTTTTCCCCAACTGGGGACCTGGCCTGCAACCCAGGCATGTTGCCGTGACTGTGAATCAAACTGGCCACCTTTCGGTTCGTAGGCTGGCACTCAACACACTGAGATACCCAAGCCAGGGCTCGAAATGATACTGATCTCAAACAACATGTCCGTTAATATAGACACGTTTGTTGGTCAGAAATAGGAAATCCCACAAAAGGTAAAAAATGGATGATAATTTGGCCTCTCATGAGAGGTCTCTTTAATTAGCATTCTACTAAATAGGATTTTTAAAAAAATCATACCCATTTAATAACTTTATCAATAAATCTTAATAACTCATTATGAATGTTCATAATTTATAGTGAGTATAGGATTCCGTGAGTCACCTTGGATAATAGATTCTCAGGTTATATATAAATAGATATAAATTCTATGTCAAAACTTAAAGTTTTGAAAATAAAATTACTTAAATATTATTTAACAAATTTATTAGAAATATTTAGCGTTGGGAACCTTGCTAAATACTGAAAATACAAACATAAATGAGCTATGTATGATTGCCATTTTCAAGGTGGAAAGAATCTGATAAGTGACTGCCTTGCGAACAGAGTACTAAGGAGGAACACTGGCTGAGGAGGATATGATGAATTTTGTCTTGAGTGGTTGCGAATGTGATAGAAAGTGACATCATCCAGGGTCATGAGGGTGAAAGGAATTTTACCAAGCTGAGAACAGGAAGAGAAGGGCATTTTAATTTAGGGAAATAATGTGAGCCATTCCTTTTTTCCTTGGCCTTTCTTTGATAGCTTTTGGTAGAGTTTCAGTTAAGTAGACTATTACAAGTCATACTGTTTGTAGAAAAAATTGAAGTTGATCCATAAATGATTTATTTTTGCTTGCACAGGCAATCACGTGTGGACATTCTTTCTCTATAAATTTTATATATGCCATCCTAAAACCTCCTGATTCAAATTTTGTATTGAAAATTCCAGTTGTTATTGTATACTTGAAAGTTTTGGGGAATGGTATTGATAGGCTATTTTGCGTTATTATTCCTGCTTTAATGAAATCATTGTGTTCAACTGGGCTGAAATTTCAAAATGATTGATTCACATAGCTGATTTTGGGAAGTCAGCTAGACATATATGTGGCCTCTTCCCATGACTTGGGCTTCTCACAGCACAGTAGCTAGATTTTGAGGCTGGGAATGTCCTATCAGTTAGTGTTCCTATAAGTTCTATAGTGTTAGAGTATATAGTGGAAGTTACAAGGCTTCTTAAGAATGAGGATGTTACTTCCACTGTATCCTGTTGGTTAAGGATGTCCTTAAGGCCAGCCCAGATTCAAGGAAGGAAAATGAGACTCTGTCTCTCAGTGGGAAGAGTAGCAAAGATTTGTAGCAAACTTGAAACTACTGTAAACTGGATGTTGATTAAAAATTCTAGACTCTGTCCTTGGAGAGTTTCAATTTAGTAGGTTTATGGTAGGGTCCAAGAATCTGTTAAACAAATTCTCTAGATAATTTTTAGGATTGTACAGGTTTGAGAAATACTTAATCTCTAAGTTTCCCTCAATTTTAATGTACTGTGTATAAATTTGGAGAGTGTAGACGATCATTCAATCTCTGTCCTTGCTCTGGGGTATTTGACCTCAGCACATTTTTTTTAATCTTCTTATTCATTGTCTTTAATAGGTATTTGAGAGTTAATTCTTTGTGACTTATAAATTCATATTCTGCAAATAAGCCTTGTTTTCCTTTATAATTGTTATAGGATGAATGTATAGTCCTTGACTCTTGTGAAGTGTCAACAGAAAATGATCAAAGTACTCGATTTCCAAAACCTGAGTTAGAGATTCAGTTTACACCTTTACGACCAAACAAAATGGCAGTGAAACACCTTGGTTGTACCTCGCCAGTAACGGTTAAGATTTCGAAGGCCCGGAAGAGGAAGAGTAATGAAATGGAGGAGGTAAATACTTAATTGATGAATGAATTTAACAAGCAAACAGTATTATTAAGCTCATTTGTATAGTTAAACTCTGTTTATAAGCTCTGCTGTTAGAGACCAAAATCATAACTTAATGGCATATTTTATACTCTTTTAAGAATATTGCTCTAGTTTAGTAGCCTTCAAACAAAAAGCTTATGGATATTAAGATGTAGGGTCTTATCCTCTGTTTCAGTAAAGTTATGATAGGTCAAATAATGTGGGGTTTTATTGGAGAACTGTTTCAACATGTCAGTCCTGTTCACACTTAGTCACTTTCTATCCAATGGAAAAGAACGGTTTCTCTAAAAATTAGAGAAACTGAAATGACTCTTTCTTGAGTATAATCTTTTTAACTAAAATCTTAGGTCTTTTTGTCATAACTCCATGTATGCTCTCTTTAGCAGTGAAATTCTGTTTCTAACAGCCAGTATATTAAAATTTGGACCTCTGTTTAGTGGTAGGCTAAAAACTATTTACTTCTTATTGCAGCTTTTTGATTATAGGATTATCAAACCCTCTACCATGTCACATAAACTTTCTGACCCCCAGTTTCAGAGAGAGGGGAAGGAAGAGAGGCAGAGAGGGAGAGAAACATCAATGTATGGTTGCCTTTCACCTGCCTCCAGCTACAGACCTGGCTGGAGACCTGGCTTGCAACCTGTTTATGTGCCCTGGCTGGGAATTGAAATCTTTGGGTTTGCAGGCTGGTGCCTTATCCACTGTGCTGCCAGCCAGGGCGTTATTTTAAAAATATATTGTTTCAAGTTTAAAACTAATTATCAACTCTCCAGCACAATAACTTGATCTTCAACATTTTATACTTCTTTAACGAGTACTATATTTTCAAGCCTGTGGAAGAGAAATAGTATTAATCATATTCCTGAGGCTCTCTGTCAGGTGATAAATTTGCTAAATTACTATTATTCAGTATATTTGCTGCTATACCAAGAACACCTATAGAGGTTGTTTTGTGAAGCTTTAGTTAACTTTTATTCTATATTTAATACATTTGGGATACTATTAAAGTACTAAGTATTTTAATTTTATCATCTTTGTTGACTTGCCCTGGATTTATTTTTTTAGGGATAAAGAAAATTTGTGCACACCGTGTTAAACTACAATTAAGTGTTATACTGTTGGTTTATACACTGTTGTACTCTCCATGTGTATTTCGTGATAGATACACAGATTGTTGTAGGCAAATCATGTAACACTTAGAAGTTTTAACTGATTTTGCTAGCTCTTCATTGCTGTAACAAGCTGAGGTCCACATGAAAGTCATCTATCCAGTGCTACATATTCTGTTTCAGTGAGGACTCCATAAAGCTCTTACTGAACACTACAAGTGTGATGGAGTTCCAGGTCTCTTCTTTGTTTGCCTCCCAAGATGCTGTCTTTCTTCCCATTTAAGGAAGTCTGCTTCCCTTTAGTGGGTTCTACTTCATGACTTGAATTCAGAGTTTCAATCATGATATATTATTTTTACTTTTTTTTTAAAAAAGATTTTATTTATTATCTCCAGAGAGAGAGAGAGAGAGAGAGGAAGGGAGAGAGGCAAAGAGGGAGAGAAACATCAATGTATGATTGCCTTTCACCTGCCTTTTCACCAGCTATGGACCTGGCTGGAGACCTGGCTTGCAACCTGGTTATGTGCCCTGGCTAGGAAGCGAACCAGCGACCTTTGAGTTCGCAGGCTGGTACCTTATCCACTGTGCCGGTAGCCAGCACTTTACTCAGTCATGATCTTTTCTTTGTTTCTTTTGTCCTTTTTTCTTTTATGCTTATAATCTTTGGTATAACTAGGATTTTTACCAGTTCAATTAGTAATACTTATGGGAGAATCTTGGTTCTTCTTGCCGGTGCAGTAAAGAATTAGAGATTAGCAAGTCTACAAGCATGCAAACAAAGTTTATTAGTGCTAAGTTCTAATAGGAAAGCAAAAGCAAGGGTGTCCAGGGGCCTCCTGTGTGGCAAAAAGAGCTAACAAGGCCAAGATCAAGTTCTTTGGTCTGAGGCCTTGTATAGTTGGTGAGATAGGGTGAGGGAATTGCACTTTGGCCGGTAAAGGTGGTGTCACCTTCCCCCTGGGAGATGTGACTATCCAAACCTATGGGGATCTGTTAGCCTGAATCTTTATCTTGCTCTAGACTATTTGTTTATTTTGTATCTGTGATGGCAGCAGGCAGTTAACCAAACTAGTTTTATAGGCTTTTTATTTTGGGCACTGTAGTCCCCCACCTTCCTCCCAGGCCTTGGCATGAAAACACAGTCTCAGTGTTTTCCTGTTCCTGGCTGGTGGAGGTGACACACTCAGACTTTGAAGGGCTCCCCTGTCATGCACCACCGCAGTGTACTGGTGTTGTTCGGAATGCCTGGCAGCCTTGTCGGACCAGGCTCAGGATTGCTGGGTCAGTGGGTGAGACGTGTCTCCATTTGCTTTCATCTCCTGTGTTAAGTTCTTCTTTAGATTGCAGTGGTGAAAGCCCTGCCTTTGTTTCCCCCTGGATGCTCATTCTACCATAACGACACTACAGAGGGTTCTTCCTAAAATGTCATGTCTATTTAGTAGGGAGGATGGTGTATTTCTTAATTTTCACATTTTACCTTTGTTTATACTGACAATTTTTGTTTATTTTTATTTTACTTTGTTGTCAGTACTGCCAGATTTCAATTAGAGGTCTCAGACATAGATGTTTATGAAGGATTTGGGAGTTGGGGAAAGGGCAGGTATATTGCTGTGTGATGTTTTAAAGATGGGGTTTAAATAAAAGGTGTTATCCCTTCTAATCTTTTCCATTTAGTTCATCATTTCATTTTATGTGGTGTGTGAAAAATTCATACCTTCAGTCATTTTGCAATATATACATGTATTAAGTCATCACATTGTACATACGTTACATGTACTTACATATGTTATATATCAATAATATATTTATAAAGTTGGGAAAAAATTTATACTCTCAATCAGGGTTTCTTTACTTTAGCACTATTGAGATTTAGATCTAGAGGTCTCTTTAGGAGGGCTTCCCCATGTATCAGTGGGGTGTTAGCAGCATTCTGGCGACTACCCACTATTTGCCAATAAAACTCCACTTTCCTCAGCAATGACAACCAAGAGTATTTCTAAACATTGCCCAGCGTCCTCTAGAGTCAATAACTGCCCCTAGTTAAGAACCATTCCCCCCCTCCTTCCTTCCCTCCTTTGTCTGGAGAAAGAAAAACATTGTCAAGAAATTAACCACTGGTGAAATATATTATTTTTAGGACTTGGTGGAATGTGAAAATAAGAAAAATACTACACCCAGAACTAATGTGAAATCCCCTGTTTCTGAGCATAGAAATTCTTCTGTCAAAAAGGAACAAAAGGTTTGTCTTTTAAATTTGTTTCAAATTGACCATTTTAATAATAAAGATGTCAAATTTGATCAGTAATTATCCAGTTTTGTCCAATTATAACTCATTTATCTTCCATTTCTATTCATCTAATTCAGCTTAGAATGTAAGCTTTAGCATTTGGTTGGTAGTAGGTACTTTCTTTTTTTTTTTTTTTTCTTTTAATTTTATTGTTGTATTACATCCATCCCTTTTTTGCTACCCTCTGTCCCCCTCCCCACCCACCCTTTCCCCCCAAAGTCAATCCCACCTGTTGTCCATGTCCATGGTTCCTTTATACTAGGTT
>PVIW01016461.1:0-16608 GCA_004026585.1 Noctilio leporinus | reverse complement strand
GATTGAGGACTGGGAATGTGTTATAGCCACAGAGTGAACAGACTTTAATTCGAGAGTAGGGGAGGGTCTTGGGTATTTAGGTGGATTGAGGTATAGGGGGGATTAAGAATATGTGAGGAGTAACTTTTGCAAAGGATATGTTGGGGCTTAATAGTTCATATTGCTCTCGGTATAATTCAGGTGCTTGAGATTGGCAGCAGTCCCTTTCCTGATGCTGCCTCTTTTTCTTGGTCAGGACTTTACAGTCTATAGTCTATATTCTAGCCGGGTCTTGGTGCGTGGCAGGGCCTCTGATTGTCGCAGTAGGGCTGATTCTGAGTGTCTGCCCCCAGGTAGGCTGGGCCTTCAGCAGCCTGGCTGGGTTTTAGGGCTGCAGGTGTTCTGGAGCCCCCAGGGAGCCCCCTCCCACTCCTGGCGGAGGTTCCGGCCCAGGACGCGCCCTCAGCACTTCTGCAGGGCAGCCCGCAATTTCGCTGGTCCCTGTGACGACTGGTCCCGCCCCCGCAGTTCCGGGAGGAGGCAGGGCCTGTCAGTCAACACTGTCCAGGGTCCGCCTACACTGTCCCGCCCTTCCGGGGCGGGCACCACGCCCCCAAGCCAATCAGCTCTCCTCTGAGTCCTTTACGTGGCCTCTGTGATGAGCCCCTCCCAGGCGTGGGCGGCGCGGCCTTTGTCTCCGGCAATGGTGGGTCTCCCGCCACTAGTTCCCGGCTTGCCGGCTCTCCGGCTCGCCGTTTGGATTTTCCTGCGGAGCCTGGGTGCCTGTGTGGTTGCACAGGGCTGGGCCTCCCCCCTCGCAGGGGCTTCTAGCTGCTGTTTCCCCGGTAGCCCAGCAGCTCCGTTTTCGGCCCTCTCGCCGCCCCGCTGGTACACTTCCCTCTCCCCCTCTCCGGCTTCCCGCAGGACTCTTCTCCGCCTCTAGCCCCGCGCGCACGCGGAGCCTCCTCTCCCCGTTGCCGGAGTGAGTTTCTCACACAGTCCCTCCCCTGCAAGAGTTCAATTCCGGGTTCCCTATGGCGTTCGCCCTCGCTGCCCGCACTTCTCTGTTGAGACTTCCAGTTACCAGCGAGCCCGGGACTGGCCCCAGTCAAATGCGCCCCTCTGGGCAGAGCCGCCCCTGCCCAGAGCCGACCTCGGCCCGCCAGCCTGTCGGTTGGGAACGCCCCACCTACTGTCTTGCTGGCCTCCTCTGCCTCTGGGCTCTGTTCCCCTGTGTCCAGATGCAGTCCATTCCAATCCCTAGGGTCCTGAAGCTGTCACACGCTCCTTATCCTGTCCTCTAGCTGCTTTGGTACTCGAGAACACCATCAGCACTGCTCTCTACTCTGTCGCCATCTTGGAGAATCTCTTGCCCATTTTTAATTGGGTTGTTTGTCTCCCTGGTGGAGATCAAACCCTTGTCTGAGGTGTCATTGACAAAACTGTTTTCCCATATGGTTAATTCCCTTTTTATTTTGTTGATTATACCATTTCACAGCTGGATATGATGGCTTTTTAAACAGAATATGCCACTCCCTAAAAAGTTCTTCATGTACTTTCTCAGGTGGCATAAAATAACACTAAGAGTCTTTCACCAAAAAGATAGTTGTTCATTGTTTCAGCAACTATCTTGGCAACATCTTCAGATTCAAACTCCACAAAGACATAGCCTTTGCTATTTCCAGTTTGTTTGTTTGTTTTTTATTTCTGAACAGTCTGACTCTCGTAACAGTGCCAAACTGGGAGAAGTATGTTCTGATCTGGGTTTCGTAAAGTGCTGGAGGTAGGTGACCTACATAAACTACTCCAGGAGTAAGTTTTTCTTTTCCTTGCTTCTGCTGCTTAGTTGCGCGCTGGCAAACCTCAGCCACTTCGTTCTGAAACTTGGCCACCTCCTGGGGTACAGGGATAGCTCAGTGGCTTGGCTGGGCTGGTAAAGACCATCGTCATGATAAAAGCATCCAAGCCTAAGAGTCCCACCCCATTTTTTTTTTTTTTAAGATTTTATTCATCATTTTCAAGAGAAGAGCAGGGAGGGAGGAAGAAAGGGAGAGAAGGAGAGAAGCATCAATGTATGGTTGCTTGTCACCTGCCTCCTGCTAAAGACCTGGCTGGAGGCCTGGCTTAGCAACCTGGTTACGTGCTCTGGCTGGAAATTGAACCAGTGACCTTTGGGTTTGCAAGCCATTGCCAATCCACTGAGCCACATCAGCCAGGGCCCTTAGCCCATTTTTTAATGGGATCGTTTTTTTCTTGGTGTTAAATTATAAGTTCTTTATAAATTTTGATATTAACCCCTTACCAGCTGTATCAGTGAATATGTTCTCCCACTCAGTGGGCTATCTTTTCATTTTGTTGATGGTGTCCTTTGCTGTGCATAATTTTTTTGCTTTGATGTAGTCCCACTTATTTATTTTTTCTTTTGTTTTTCTTGTCTGAGAAGATATATGAGAAAAAATATTGCTATGAGAAATGTCAAAGATTTTACTGCATATGTTTTCTTCAAGGCTTTTTATGGTTTCAAGTCTAACATTTAAGTCTTTAATCCATTTTGAATTTATTCTTGTACACAGTGTAAGAAGCTGGTATAGATTTATTTTTCTACCTCTGTCAAATTTTCCCAGTACTATTTATTGAATCAAATATGTTTACACCATTGAATGTGCTTGCTTTCTTTGTCAAATATTAATAGACTATAAAGGTGAGAGTGTATTTATGGGCTCTCTATTTTGTTTCATTGATCTATGTGTATGTTTTTTATGCTAGTACCATGCTATTTTTTAAAAAGATTTTTTATTTTTTAAAATTATTTTTAGAAAGAGGGGAAGAGAGAGAGGCAGAGAGGGAGAGAGACATCAATGTATGGTTGCTTTTCATCTGCCTCCAGCCACAGACCTGACTGAAGACCTGGCTTGCAACCTAGTTATGTTGCCCTGGCTGGGAATCGAACCTGCGACCTTTGGGTTCACAGGCCGGCACCTTATCCACTGTGCTACCAGCCAGGGCTCCTATTTTGATTATTATGATGTCATAGTATTGCTTGATATTAGGTAGCATGAGTCATCCAACTTTGTTCTTTTTCTGAAGATCATTGTTGTATTCAGTCTTTTGTAGTTCCATATAAATATTTGGAATATTTGTTTGAGTTCTGTGAACTACCTCATTGGTATTTTGATAGGAATTGCATTGAATTTATGTATTGCTTTGGGTAGTATGGACATTTTATTGATCTTAATTCTTCCTATCCACAAACATAGTATGTGCTTCTACCTTTTGGTATCTTCTTAAACTTTTTTCTTTAATTTCTTATTATTTTCCAAATTTATATCTTTTACATCCTTGGTTGAATTTATTTCTAGGCATTAGTTATTTTTTTTTTTTTTTTTTTTTTTTTTTTTTTTTTTTTTTTTTTTTTTTTTTTTTTTTTTTTTTTTTTTTTTTTTTTTTTTTTTTTTTTAAGATTTTATTCCATTATTTTTAGAAAGAGGGGAAGGGAGAGAGGCAGAGAGGGAGAGAGACTTCAATGTATGGTTGCCTTTCACCTGCCTCCAGCCACAGATCTGACTGGAGACCTGGTTTGCAACCTGGTTATGTGCCCTGGCTGGGGAATCGAACCTGCGACCTTTGGGTTCACAGGCCGGCTCCTTATCCACTGTGCTACCAGCTAGGACGCATTAGTTATTTTTGAAGCAATTGAGAATGAAATTATTTTCTTTAATTTCCCTTTCTGACAGTTCATTATTGGCATATAACAATGCAACTGATTTCTCAATATTAATTGTATATCCTTCTACTTTACTGAGTTTATAAGATATAGTAGTCTCTTGGCTACTATATCTTGTTAGGGTTCTCATCATATACAGTATCATGTCATATGCAAATAATGACACTTTTACCTCTTACCTTACAATTTGGATGCATTTTATTTCTTTTTCTTGTCTGATAGCTGTAGTTAGAACTTCCAGTATTATGTTGAATAAGAGGGAGGAAAGCAGACATCTCTCTTTCCCAATCTTAAGAGGAAAACTTGTACTTTTTTCCCATCGAGTATGATGTTGGTAGTGGGTTTGTCATATATGCTTTCATTATGTTGAAATATGTTTCCTATATTCCCACTTTGCTGAGTTGTTTTTTTTGTTTTGTTTTAACCATAAATTGGTGCTGAATCTTATCAAATACATTTTTTTTTAAACACACTTTTTTTTTTTTTTAATTTTTATTTCATTATTTTTAGAAGGAGGGGAAGGGAGAGAGGCAGAGAGGGAGAGAGGCATCAATGTATGGTTGCCTTTCACCTGACTCCAGCCACAGATCTGACTGGAGACCTGGTTAGCAACCTTGTTATGTGCGCTGGCTGGGGAATCGAACCTGCGACCTTTGGGTTCGCAGGCCGGCACCTTATCCACTGTGCTACCAGCCAGGGCTCAAATACAGTTTTGTATTTACTTATATGGTCATATGGTTTTTATTCTTCATTTTGTTTATGTGGTGAATCACACTTAATTGATTTGTGAATATTGTACCAACCTTGCATTCCTGGAATAAACCCCACTTGATCATGGTGTGTGATTTTTTTTTTGATGCATTGCTGTATTTGATTTGCTAATATTTTGTTGAGGATTTTAGCATCTATGTTCTTCAGGGATATTGGCATATAATTTTCTTTTCTGTAGTGTCTTTATCTAGTTTTGGAATGAGGATAATGCTGGACTATAAGATGATCTTAGGAGTTCGGCGGAGACTCTGAGGGCTGGGTTGTATGTTGAAGATTTTCAGTGCTCACTGGTCCTCCCTTGGCCGCCATGGGGAAGAGACAGCACCAGAAGGATAAGATGTACATTACCTATGCTGAATACACTCACGTTTATGGTGATAAGAAACCAGATATCCCACAAACAAATTTTCGTTTACCCTTTGACCACTGCAATCTCTCTCTGCAGCCCTTCAGCTACCTGGTCTGCACCCTTGGAGGTGTCATCTTTGACTTGCTGAACATCCTCCCTTGGCTGAAGAAGTATGGCACCAACCCCAGCAATGGCGAGAAACTGGATGGGCGGTCCCTGATCAAGCTGAACTTTGCAAAGAACAGTGAAGGGAAGTACCACTGCCCAGTGCTGTTCACTGTCTTCACCAACAACAGTCACATCGTAGTCGTCAGGACCACCGGCAACGTCTATGGCTATGAGGCAGTGGAGCAGCTAAATATCAAGGCCAAGAACTTCCGAGATCTGCTGACCGATGAGCCCTTCTCCTGGCAGGACATTATCACCCTCCAGGATCCCACCAATTTGGGCAAATTCAACGTCTCTGACTTCTTTCATGTTAAGAATAACATGAAAATAACAGACCCAGACGAAGAAAAGGCCAAACAGGACCCATCTTACTATTTGAAAAATACAAACACGGAGACCCGAGAAACACTGCAGGAACTCTATAAGGAGTTCAAAGGGGATGAGGTTCTGGCAGCCACCATGAAAGTCCCAGAGAAGAAGAAGGTGGACAAGCTGAATGCTGCCCACTATTCCACGGGGAAGGTCAGTGCCTCCTTCACCTCCACCGCCATGGTGCCAGAGACCACCCACGAAGCAGCCGCCATTGATGAGGATGTGTTGCGCTACCAGTTTGTGAAGAAGAAGGGCTACGTGCGGCTGCACACCAACAAGGGCGACCTCAACCCGGAGCTGCACCGTGACATGACTCCAAAAACCTGCGAAAACTTCATCAAGCTCTGCAAGAAGCAGTGTTATGATGGCACCGTCTTTCACAGATCCATTAGGAACTTTGTGATCCAAGGGGGTGACCCCACTGGCACAGGAACAGGGGGCGAGTCGTACTGGGGAAAACCTTTCAGAGACGAGTTCCGGCCCAACCTCTCACACACAGGCCGGGGGATCCTCAGCATGGCCAACTCGGGACCCAACACCAACAAGTCTCAGTTCTTCATCACCTTTCGCTCCTGCGCTTACCCTGACAAGGAGCACACCATCTTTGGAAGGGTTGTGGGGGGTTTTGACACACTGACAGCTATGGAGAATGTGGAAAGCAACCCCAAAACTGACCGTCCTAAGGAAGAGATCCGCATCGACTCTACCACGGTGTTCGTGGACCCTTATGAGGAGGCCGACGTTCAGATTGCCGAGGAGCACAAGAAGACGCAGCTCGAGGAGGCAGCTCCAGAGAGCACAGTGAAGAAAAGCCAGCCCAAGTCGGGGAGCCAGGGCCCCCCAACATACCGCCAGGGAGTGGGCAAGTACATCAACCCGGCAGCCACGAAACGTGTAGCAGACGAGGAACCATCAACCAGTGCGGCTGTCCCTGTGGCCAAGAAGAAGCCCAACCGTGGCTTCACGGACTTCAGCTCATGGTAGCAGCATGAGCTGCTCTGAACCCCAGTAGGGGCTGGGGTGTGTGTGTGAGGCACACCCCTGTAGGCTATGACTCAGTAAAGCGCTTGCCTAGGTCCCCTTTCCTGGTCCCCAGAGCTGACTGGCTCTCTTTGCAGGCCTGGGCCCAGCCACAGTCTCTCTTGCACTGCCAGCTTCCAGGTTGAGGTCCGGGAGGGCTGTTGTCTGTCTCCCAGTCCTAGGTGTCTTACCACCACCACCCACTCATCACCTTGCTTGGGAACCACACAGAGTAAACAGTCCCCAGTGGCATTACCTGGAGCCTTGTTAGAAACAAATTCTCAGACCCTAGAGCTAGAGGCTGGGGTTGGATTCTGAGGTCTATTTTGAAAAAGTGTCAGGGACTCCTGATGCTGGTGGTTTGAGGGCCTTGCATTAGACCCTTGATGTTATTTCCAAAACACTTTTCTGCCACCCCTGGCTTGGGTTTACTGAGTCCACCCCAGTGGGGACCATGGGTGGCCACAGCCATGCACTGCTTGCCCGCTCTGGGTTCTCACTCAGGACCACCCACCTGTATGTTGCAGGATGCTGACCGGACCATGCATGGGTGAAGACAGGTGGCTCCCACTGTTCCCAGCGCACGTGCAGAAGGCCTTGGCAAGCTGGCACCCCCCTTGCCCCACCTCCTTTCTACCTCAGGGCCTGGCCCCTGTGCCCACACATAGACCCACCATACCAGCGTTTGCTAAGGATCCCTTCCCTGACTCTATAAATGTCTTTAAAACAATTTAAAAAAAAAAAAAAAAAAAAGGTGATCTTGGGAGTGTTCTTTTTTCTTGAATTTTTTTGAATAGTTTGAGGAGAGTTGTTAATTCTTCATAAAATGTTTGGTAAAATTTACCTGTGAAGCTATATGGTCCAGAACTTTTGTTTGTTGTATTTTTGATTATTCCTTCAACTTCACTAGGTGTAATCTGTCTATTCAGATTCTCTGATTCTTTTTTATTTAGTTTTGGATGATTTTATGTTTCTAGGAATTTATCCATTTCATCCTGGTTGCCCATTTTGTTTGCATAGAGTTGTTCATAATATTTTCTTACAATCCTTTGCATTTCTTTGGTGTCAGATGTTATTTTTTCTATTTAATTTCTGATTCTATTTATTTGGGTCCTCTTTCTCTTTTCCTTGATAAGTCTGTTAAGAGTTTGTCTTGTTGATCTTTTTAGGAACAAGTTCTTATTTTCATTGATATTTTGTTTTGATTTTTTAGACTCTATTTCATTTACTTCTGCTCTGATCTTTATTATTTCATTTTTCTTCTCAGAACATTGGGCTATGTTTATTGTCCTTTATCAAGTTTTTTTTTTTTTTTTTTAAAGATTTTATTTCATTATTTCTAGAAAGAGGGGAAGGGAGAGAGGCAGAGAGGGAGAGGGAGACATCAATGTATGATTGCTTTTCACCTGCCTCCAGTCACAGACCTGACTGGAGGCCTGGTTTGCAACCTGGTTATGTGCCCTGGCTGGGGAATTGAACCTGCAACCTTTGGGTTCGCAGGCCGGCGCTTTATCCACTGTGCTACCAGCCAGGGCTTTATCAAGTTTTTAAAGTGTAAAGTTAGATTGTTTATTTGAAGTTTTTCTTGTTTCTTGAGATAGGCCTGTATAGCTATGTATTTTTTTTGTTTGTTTAAGATTGCATTCTCTGTGTCCCACAGATTTGGAGTTGTTTTGTCCTCATTTTAATTGTTTCATGGTATCTTTTAATATATTCCCTGATCTTATGGTTAACCCATTTAATGTTTAGTAATATGTTATTTATCCTCCATGCTTTTGTGTGTTTATCAGTTTTCTTGTGCTTGACTTCTAGTTTCTTACCATTATGTTCAGAGAAGATGCTTGATATAATTTCATTCTTCTGAAATGTATTGAGACTTGTTTTGTGTCCTAACATGTTTTTTTTTTTTTTCCAGAAAACATTCTATGTGCACTTGAATAGAATATATATTCTGCTGCTTTGGGGTAAAATTCTCAAAAGATATCAATCAATTCATTTGGTCTAGTGTTGCATGTAAGGCCACTATTCCTTGTTGATTTTCTGTGTGGAAGATCTATCCATTGGTGTATATAAGGTGTTAAACCCTTCTACTATGATTGTATTTCTGTCAGTCTCTCCTTTTATGTCCATCAAATTTTTCTTTGCATATTTAGGTGCTCCTATATAATCTCTTTGTGTTATGACCTCTTTGACCTTTTTATCATTATATAGTCTCTTTCTTTGTTTGTAGCTATAGCCTTGATTTTAAAATCTATTTTGTCTGATATAAGTATTGATACTCCAACTTTTTTCATTTTCATTTTCATTAAATGTATTTTTCTATCCCTTTACTTTTTGTCTTCTGCATCTTTCATTCTGAGTGGGTCATTTGGAGATAGTATATATATGGATCTAGTTTTCATATATATATGGGTCTAGTTTTCTTATCCATTCAGCTACCCTATGTCTTTTAATTGTAGCATTTAAGCCATTTACTTTAAAGTGGTTATTGATAGGTATATATTTATTATTCTTTTATTTATTAAACTATTTTCTTCTGTTTTTTTTTCCTTCTTTTCTTTTTTCTTTTTCTTTTTTTTTTTTCTTTTAAGATTTTATTATTTTTAGAGAGAGGGGATGGGAGATGGGCAGAGAGAAAGAAAGGCATCAGTGTCTTTCACCTGCTTCCAGGTATGGACCTGGCTGGAGACCTGGCTTGCAACCAGGTTATGTGCTCTGACTTGGAATCAAACAGTGACCTTTGGGTTCACAGGCTGGCGTCTTGTCCACTGTGCCACCAGCCAGGGCCTTCCTTCTTTTTCTTAAAGCAAACCCTTTAACATTTGTTGCAATACTGGTTTGGTGGTAACAAACTCCTTTAACTTTTCCTTGTCTCAGAAGTTCTTTATTTCATCTTCAATTTTATTTTATAATTATATTTTATTGATTATGTTATTATAGTTGTCCCAATTTTCTCCCTTTGCCCTTGTTCACCCAGCACCTGCTTCTTCCTCAGGGAGTCCCCACACTATTATTCATGTGCTTGGGTCATGCATATAGGTTCTTTGGCTACTCCATTTCCTATATTGTGCTTTACAGATGGCTCTTCTATAAATACCTATTGACACTTCTTAATCACCTCATCTCTTTATCCATTCTACCATACCCTTATTCTATCTGGCAGCCATCAGAATGCTGTGTGTAACCATGATCTTGTCTTTGTTCTTCTTGTTTACTTAGTTTTTAAGATTCAATTGTTGATGGATATGTATTTATTGCCATTTTGTTGTTCATAGTTTTGATCTTCTTTTTCTTCTTTTTTTTTTTTTTTAATTTTATTGTTGTTGTATTACATCCATCCCCTTTTTGCTCCCCTCTGTGATCTTCTTTTTCTTAAATAAGTTCCTGTAACTTTTCAATAATAATGGTTTAGTACTGATGAACTCTTAGCTTTTTCTTAACTGGGAATCTCTTTATCTGCCCTTCAATTCTAAATGATAGCTTTCCTGGGTAGAGCAGTCTTGGTTGTTAGTCCCTGCTTTTCATGACTTTAAATATTGTTTGCCATTCCCTTCTAGCTTGCAAAATTCCTTTTGAGAAATCAGCTGATAGTCATATGGGAACTCTCCAATTGGTAGCTTTCTTCTTTTCTCTTGCTGCTTTTAAGATTCTCTTTTTATCTTTAACCTTTGGCATTTTAATTATGATGTGTCTTGGAGTGGGCTTCTTTGCATTCATCTTATTTGGGACTTTCTGTGCTTCATGTACTTACATTTTCCTTATCCAAATTAGGTAAGTTTTCATTATTTTTTCAAATAGATGTCCAATTTCTTTCTCTTTCTCTTTCTCTTTTCCTTATGGCAAATCTATGGTGAGATTGTTCATACACTTGAAATTGTCTCAGAGGCTATTTACATTATCCTCATTTTTTAAAAATTATTTTCTTGGACTTCTTGTTCTGATTGGTTGTTTTCTGCTTCCTTGTGTTCCAAACCATTGATTTGATTCTTGCTACATTCTGTTGTAGTATCACTGTAAATTATTCTTTTTTCAGTTAATGTAATTCTTCATTTCTGACTTGACCTTTTACATGCTGTTGGCAGTCCGCTAAGTTCCCTGAACATCCTTATAATCAGTGATTTGAACTCTGCATCTGACACATGGTTTATTTTCATTTTGTTTAGTTCTTTTTCTGGAGTTTCGATCTGTTATTTCATTTGGGCCATGTTTCTTTGTCTCTTCAATTTGGCAGCCTCCCAGTGTAGGGTTGCTATGACTCCCTGTCTTGGTGGCCTAATGTAGTAGTTGTCCTGTAGGGTCTAGTAGAACAGCTTCCCATATCACCCAAGCTGGATCCTTGTGGTGCATCAAAATTTTGTGTGGGCTGAGTATACTCTCTTATAATTGAGTCTTGATTGCTGTTGTAAGGTCAATGGGAGAGATTAACCCAGGCCATTCAGCTGCAAGCACTGGATGTGATGCTGACCACCAACCTTCACCCTCTGTGGGGGATCAGTTTTGTAGGGGCAGGGTGGTGATGTTTTGATGTGTCCATAGCTGTCTACTGTGTGCGCATGCTTTGGGGTTTCCTGAGTGGTGCAGGCCAAGGTCGGCACCCATCTGTGTTTCGCCTGGGGCCACCCGCCTGAGCTATAAAGCAATCTGAGATTGCTGCTAATTGTGCTGGGCTTGGTGATTCCCAGGCAAAGCCAAGCTCTGAATCTAGGCTACCTTCTGCTAGTACTGTGCCTAGGGCCACTTAGCAAGAGGTACAGGGCCTGGGGGCTCACTGAGATTGGCTGTTGCTTGTTTGAATAGATTTAGGAAGCTGTAATCAAGGAACTAAGACCAGCCATTCATATGGAAAAACCACTTGTGTAGGAAGGATTCTCTGGGGATCTATAAAGGCAGGCAAACAGTGTGAGCCAGATTTATGGAGTCTCAGATATGGCACTTGCCTGCTGGCTCTGGTTCTGTGAAGGGAGGGTTCAGTAGAGGAACAGTAGCCTCTGCCCTCATTTCTATCTGGGAGAAAGCTGTCCCCTAACTCTTGCCCTGATGCCAGATATTTCTGTACCCCTCTGTATGCCTCTGATGCCTTTCATGTTGCTACCTCAGTGCTGGAGCTCAGAGGGAGTAAGTCTGAGTAAGTCCATGTGTGGGTCTTTAAGAGGAATTGCTTGCAACTCCAGTAATTTCTTCTACTAACTCAATCCCCTCTGGTTTTTACAGCCTAAGTTATGGTGACTTGTCTTCCTGGCACCAGGACCCTGGCTGGCGGGCCTGATGTGGGGCTGGCACCCCTCACTCCTGAGATATCCCTCCTGAATTGTATCTGCCGTATATGGATGTGGGATCAGCCCATTACTCATCTCTGCATCTCTGCCCCTTCTACCAATTTGTATGGATATGGTTTCTTTAATTCTGTAGTTGTCGGACTTCCATTCAACTGGATTTATGATGGTGCTGGGTGATGATTGTTCTATAGTTTAGTTGATGTGGTTGTGCAAGGAGGTAAACCTTGTTTACCTACAACTCCATTTTGACCAGAATTGATGCTTTCCATTTTCATAAAGTTGTTCCTGTTGGTTTAATTAAACATGGAAATATGCTGAATCTACCTGCCTTAGAGCAGATCCAGGTCCTGACCCTTTTCAAATTCTTCATATATTTAACTTTAAGGATTTTTTTTGAAATATACAATCATAGGTTACATAATTCAGTTTTATGTTTTATTGGATTATTATTATTTTTTAATGTTTCAAAGTGTAGTTTTATGGTAGTCCTTTGAGGGAGAATCTTATATTATCTCAAATTATTGGCAAAGTTAAATGTATTCTACTTTTACATAACTGAAAGTTTTTAGAATGTTTAAAAATAAGTGAAATAAGAGTGATGAGTAAATGTTTAGGTTAAAATAATTCATTTCAATAACTCCTTTAAAAGCCTTACCATGAAATGCTGTTAGTAAATTTCTGTGATTTAAAAAAAATGTGTTTTATTTTGCTGAGAGTATTACTATTTGTTGTTATTGTAAAACAATATATAATAACGAGCAAACTCTTAAAAAGTACCTTTCAGAGCTTTTATTCTCTCTTTTTTTAAAAAAATTTATTTTAAAGATTTTATTATCTCCAGAGATAGGGGAAGGGAGAGAGGCAGAGAGAGAGCGCTATCAATATATGGTTGCCTTTCACCTACCTCCAGCCACGGACCCGGCTGGAGACTTGGCTTGCAACCTGGTTATGTACCCTGGCTGAGAATTGAACCAGCGACCTTTGGGTTCGCAGGCTGGCACCTTATCCACTGTGCCACCAGCCAGGGCCTATTCTCTCTTTTTAAAAAAAGTTTTCTTGCAATTTATTTTTTGAAGAAACCAAGTTTTTGTCCTATGGAAGTCTCCACAATCTGAATCTGAATGCTGAGCTCATTCTTATGGTGCCATTTAACACCTTCTTAGCCCCCCCCCCTCCCCCGCCTATTTTTCCTGTATATTTGTAGCTAGATCTAGAGGTCACCCATGATATTGAATAATTTAGTTGAGTATAAAACTCTATATTGGTGGTTATTTGTCTCAGGATTTTAAAGATGCTATTCTGTTGTCTTTAGGCTATGGTTATTGTTACTGAGAAGTTGGAGGTCAGGCTGTTCTGGCTGCCCTTGTCCTTGGTATTGGAGTTTTCCAGTTTTATTATATTTTTATTATAGGTCATTATGCTTCTTGAATTGGAAGATTTATATCCTTTATGAATTATATGTTCTCAGCCATTATCTTTTTAAATATATTCTTTCTCCTCTTTTTTTCATATACTCTCTCAGGGATTTCTGTTAAACATAAAATGATACTTTGTTCTGCTTTCCACAACTCTCATCTTTTCTTTCAAATTTCACTATCTCTCTTCAGTGGCATTTTTTGAAATTTCTTGTAACTTATCTTCCAGTTCACTAGTGCTCTTTTCAGCTGTGCTTTACCTGCTGCTAAACATGTCCAGTGAGTTTTCCATTTCAATAACCAGTCTTTTCCATTCTAGAAACAAGATTTGGTTTATTTTCTGGCATGCCTATTAGCATATTTTAATAATATCTTGCTTCTTTATCAAATTTTATTCTTTAATAATCTTGGCTAGGATTTTTTTTCTTTTTAAAATTGATTGTAGAGAAAGGAGAAGGGAGGGAGAAAGAGATAGAGAGAAACATCAATTGGGTGCCTCTTGCACATACCCTGAATGGGGATTGAACCTACAACTCGTGTGCCCTGATCAGGAATTTAACCTCAGTTTGCAGGATGACACCCAACAAACTAAGCCACACCAGCAAGACTACTCTTTAATAATCTTAAACATAGTATTGTTTTATAAACTGTATCAGCTTGTTCTACTATCTGGAGTTCTTAGGAGTCTGGTTCAGTGGCTCACTGTTTCTTTTGGCTCTTCCTCACAGTGGCTTGTTTCCTCATTTGCTCTGTGGTTTTGGTGAGTCTTTGTGAGTGAGGCCTCATCTGCAGAAAGTGTGAAGCCCATTCTGATAGTGTGTTTCTTGTGTTCCTCCAAAGGAATTTTTCATATGCTTCTGCCAGATACCTCAGGGGAGTTAATAGAGTTAACAGCTTGAAACTGTGATTTACCCTTTTTCTTGACAGTAGGGTTTCTGGACAAGGCAGGAAGGCAGACCTGCAGATATGTTATTCTCATGAGAACTAAAAATAATTAAGTTGGCATATAATATTATATTGGTTCTATTAGTTTCAAGTGTAAATTTAGTGATTCAACATTTTTATACCTTACAATGTGATTCCCCCCCACCCCCCAATTCTAGCAATCATTTGCTACCATGTGAACCTATCATGATATTAATTGACCATATATTTTTTTCAACCATCTTCTATGCACTCCCTTCTGGTAGTCTGTTTTTATAAGTTAGTTTTTCTTTCCTTCCTTCCTTCCTTTTTTAAAAGATGTTATGTATAAGTGAAATCATGTGGTATTTGTCTTTCTCTACCTCATATTTCATTTAGCATAATGTTTGCTAGATCCACCCATCTCATCTCAAATGGCAAGATTTTGTTCCTTTTTATTGCTGCATAATATCCACTGTATATATAGTGGATATATATATATATATATATATATATATATATATATGATACCCATTATATATATACATACACGTATAATATCCATATATACACACATGCATAAGTCACAAGTTCTTTGTCCATTTTTCTATTAATGGACATCTTAGGTTGCTTCCCCTAACACTTCTCCGTTACACCCTGCCTTCCCTGGAGCTCCAGAGATGAAAGGAAAGACTTATGAGACATCTCTGGGTTAAAAAAAAAAAAAAAGATTTTATTTATTTTTGGAGAGAGGGGAAGGGAAGGAGAAAGAAAGGAGAGAAACATCAATGTTTGAGCGATATATCAATTGGTTGCCTCTTATATACCCCCAACTGGAGACCAGGCCCACAACCTAGGCATGTGCCCTGATTGGGAATCAAACCTGTGACCCTTTGCTTTGCAGCCTGGTGCTCAATTTGCAGAGTCACATCAGCGAGGGATAATTGATATTTTAAGAACATTTTCCCCAAAAGCAGCAGAATATGCATTCTTTTCAAGTGCACATGGAACATTTTCCAGGATAGATCACATATTAGGCCATGAAACAAGTCTAAATAAACTTACAAAGACAAATAATATCAAGCATCTTATCTGAGCACAATGATATAAAACTAGAAATCAGTTACAGAAAGAAAATTGAACATATAGAGGCTAAATAACAAGTTACTAAATAGTGACTGGGTTAACAATAAGACCAAAAACAAAAATCAAAAGATAAGAGACAGACTTCTAAGGTGGAGGCAGAGTAGCTAGTAGCCTGCTCTACTTGCTCCCAACCAGAACTGGACTGGGAGTGAAAATACAGAACAAAAACAGAAGGAGAGAGGTGGTGGGTGAGTACAAACACGGATGCGGGATCTAAGTAAAAGCAAACTCAGGGACTAAGCAGGATCACCAAAAACCAGTGCAAGCAGGGTTGGTGGTGGTGGTGGGGGGGTGGCAGCCTGCACTCTCTAAGTGAAAACTGGCAGTGCTGGTACCTGCCTCTCCCTGAGCAGGAGCCCTAGCACAGCTTCCCAGCCAAGTGCTGCTGGCTGTGCAGAGTAGAGACCTCTGTGGATCAGCTCAGAAGCTGAGCTACCAGGGTGGAGAGAGGCATTTGAGCCCTGGAAACTACCCAGCTTTGGTGGAGGATCATTGGAAAGAGCAGAGAGGGGTCCCCACCACCACCAGGTGTTGCTGAAACAATAAGGCTTCCCCTGGTGCCACACCACCCCAGGGAAGATCCAGATAGAAACTTTGTATGAAATGGAGGTTCAGGAAAGCAGAGCCCAGACCCGACCCTGAGAGACTGATTTCTGGGGAGAGAGTGACCCACGAAAATAGGGCACACAGGCTCCCATACTGCAGTGAGAACCACACAGAGACTCATTTAAAAGGGGAGTCGAGGCAAGGCCCAAAACTGGGAAGGGACCCAACGCATTGCCTGAGCTAGGGCACAGAGGCATCTGCAGGAAAAGGGGGAGGGAGGGAGCTCGACCCAGTGGGGCTCAGATCAAAGAGCTGCTCAGAGAGGAGAATCCAATAGAGATACCATGGAGACAACAAACAGCAGGTGGGCTGGGAATATTTCCCAAGGGGAAAGAAGAAACAGGTCTGAAGAGACCCTTAGCTAAATACCAGGAGCTACCCAGTTCCTAGGGCCAACAGGTGCAAAACTCCCCCTTGCATAACTTTAAAACCTCATATACTGCCCCTTCCTTCTTACACCATTTTACTCTCTCCCTTTCTCTTCTTATCATGGATTTCAATTCTATTTAGCTTCAGCAATGACTTGGTTATGTTCCACCCTCTTATGATGTCCCCACTCAAGCCTATCAAAACCATTTGTGATAGTGCCTATCTCAAATTATTTTTCCTGTTCTTACAATATCCATATTTGTATCCTACCTGTATTACCTTTACTTGGTAGTTGTGGACAAGATGGTTATTAATACATTTCTTCAGACACACATCTAGATAATCACTATTTTTCGTATTTACAATATCAAATTTTATCACTCTCCTCCCCTACTCTATCTTGCCTTCTCTCTAGCTCTTTCTAGTTTTCATTTTCTTTTTTTTTTCTTTTAATTTTATTGTTGTTGTATTACATTCATCCCTTTTTTTCTCCCCTCTGTCCCCCTCCCC